>PVIC010011725.1:0-40939 GCA_004025085.1 Thryonomys swinderianus | reverse complement strand
ACCTGAATAACTCACCAGCTGCTGGAGTTTGCTATGTACACTGCTCTCTTCCACTGGTACATTTTTGCATAGGGTCCTCTAGGGTCACCAGTAGTCACTGTGCATCTGCAGATTCAAGCCAGCCCTCCCACCAGTCAGTCGGGGCTCAGGGAGAAAGTGCTACTTGCCTCCTTCTTCTATGTTGAGGTGTGTCTCTTCACTCTCCCTGTGAACTCCAGTTCTCACTTCAGATTCTTGCTTGGTCACTTCCCCTCTTCTCTTCCTCACATTGCTATATTCCAGGGTATGGATATCAAATCTTGGAGAGGTTGTTTCTCTGATGCAAATTACTCCACCATCTTTCCAGAGTCCTTTTGTTCTCATTTTAAGAAGAAGAAGCTGGGGTCTGGAGATTTAGCTCAGTGGTTCTGGTGCCTGCCTAGCAAGTGCAAGGTCCATGGTTCAATCCCCAGTAACCACATACAACAATACCAGGTGTGGTGACTCACGCCCACCAGCAATCAGTACCACACACCACAGTGCTGGGCATGGTACCTCATGCCTGTAATCCCAGCTCTTGGGAGGCAGAGGCAGGATTGCTGAGTTCAAGGCTTGCCTGGGCTATGTAGTGAGCTCAAAGCCAGCCTGAACTACAAAGCGAGACTCTGTCAAAAGAAAGAGAGAAAGAGAGAGAGAGAAAGAAAGAAAGAGAGAGAAAAAGAAAGGAAGGAAGGAAGGAAGGAAGGCAGGCAGGCAGGAAGGAAGAAGGGAAAGAGATAGAAAGGGAGAGAAGGAAAGAATGAAGGGAGGGGGCTGGAGACTTAGCTCAGTGGTTCCGGCCCCTGCCTCACAAGCGCAAGGTCCTAAATTCGATCCTGATAACCACATACAATGTTGGGCGTGGTGACTCACGCCCACCAGCCATCAATACCACATACCACAGTGCCAGGCGTAGTGGCTCATGCCTGTAATCCCAGCACTTGGGAGGCAGACTCAGGAGGATTGCCAAGTTTGAGGCTTGCCTGGGCTACATAGTGAGCTCAGGGCCAGCCTAAACTACAAAGCGAGACCCTGTCTCAAAAAAAAAAAAGAATGAAGGGAAGAAGGGAAGAAAGGTGGGAGGAAGGAAAGATTCCCTGCATCCCCTCAGCCCCCATAGATTTTCCTTTATATCCCCCTGGCGGGCACTAAATCATGTACCCACATGTGACCCAATCAAGCGAACAAGTCCAGCTGTGATTTGATTAGTCTCTTCCTAGTTTATCCCTGGCACTGGGAATGGAATTCAGTAATGGAACTCAGTAAAAGGGTAGGCTCTGGAATAAAACTGGGGCAGTGAACAAAAACCAAGGATGGTGTCAACTAACTTGTTTACCACAATAGTCACAAAAGCAAACATTTGGAGGCAAAAAAAAAGTGCATTAATAGAGGATGGATTCATTCATAGAATTAAAAAAGAGAATCATTGCTAACAATTGTGCCAGGCAATGTGTTCAACTCTGCAGATATAGCAATACAACTGCCCTGGAAAGGAGAAAGACAGTAAATAAAGTAAGAAAGTCAACAAACACACATATAATTGCAAATTGAAATAAGAACAATGAAGGAAGAGACCAAGACCACAACAGAGAGGCCCAGGAAGTCTCCCTGGGGAAGTGACAGGCCAGGTGCAGCACGTCATGCCCACGGGTAGGGGAGTAGGCGGCGTCGCCCACAGGAATAGTGTGGTGCCTGTAGATGGAGCCAGGGCTGGTGTGGAAGGGCACATGCTGAGGACAGGAGAGGTGGCCAGGAGGAGGCAGGGTCTTATGTATATTTTTGTAAAGAGCTTGAGTTTGGTTCAATGAAAAGAAGATGAAGTGCTTTATTATTGTTATTATTATTATTATTACAGAAAGACATTTTATTTTGAAATAATTTTAGATTTACAAGCAAAATTGCAATCCAAGCACTCAAAAGACTGAGGCAGGATCAATACAAGTTTGAGGGCAGCCTGGGCTACATAATCAGTTTAAGGCCATCTTGCACTATAAAGTGAGACTCTGTCTCAAAAAAGAAAAGTTTCAAAGATAGTAGATATTTTTCAAAGATAGTAGATATTTTTCATTCAGCTTTTCCTAATATTAACATTTGACCGAATTATCATATATTTATTAAAACAAGAAATTAGCATTGGCACAATATTACATAGACTTTCTTTAGTCTTTTATTCCAGCTTTATTCATTTTACACTAGTTTTTCTCCTAATGTCCTTTCTCTGTTCCAGGACCCAGTCCAGGATCACATGTCACATTTAGTCACTACATCATCCCTAGTCTGTGATCTTTTCTTTTCTTTTCTTTTCTTTTTGAGACGGGGTCTCACTTTGTAATTCAGGCTGGCCCTGACCTCACTCTGTAGCCAAGGCTGGCTTTGAACTCACAGCAGTCCTCCTGCCTCTGCCTCCCGAGTGCTGGGATTACTGGCATGAGTCACCATGCCCGGCACTGTGGTGTGTGGTACTGATTGCTGGTGGCGTGAGTCACCACGTGTGGTATCATTATGTGTGGTTACCAGGGATTGAACCAAGGACCTTGTGTTTGCTAGGCAGGTGCCAGAACCGCTGAGCTAAATCTTTGGCCCTCTTTGTCTTTTCTATTTTTTAAAGACCTGGTCACTTTTTGAAGAGTACTGGTCAGGTGTTTTATAGAAATGTTCTTTTTATTTTAATTGAATTTTTTATTGGTAAATTTTATGTGCCACTCACAATCACACACAACAATGGGTAATTTGTACCAGTATATGACACAAGTTAATTCTCATTTTTACCCACATCCCTACCCACCCACAATCCCCTACCCCTTATATACATGCTCTTTTATCTTCTTTCAGAATCATATTAATTCTTTCCCCTCATTACATTCCCACATCAAATTCCCTTTGGATATTTCCTATTTTACAAAAACTGTCATATATTCTAGAACTCGTTCTCATACCAAAGAAAAGATTCAGTATTTGCATATCTGTGATCTATTTATTTCACTTATTAGTGTGTCCTCCAGGTGTATCCATTTGTAGAAATGTTCTTAGATTTGGATTTGTCTGCAGTTTTCTCAGTAGAATAAAGTCATGCACTGGGGAGTGGGGGGAGAATCCTAGAGGTGAAGTGTCCTTCTTGCATATGATATCAGGGGTAGCAGATCATGTGACTCACGGCTGGTGATATTGGAACCTGATCACGTGGCATCTGTTAGGCTCATCCACTGTAAAGTTGCTATTTTTCCATTTTCATACTCTGTTCTGGGCGTGGTGGCTCACCCCTGTAATCCCAGCACTCGGGAGGCAGAGACAGGAGGATTGCTAAGTTCGAAGCTTGCCTAGGCTACATAGTGAGCTGAGGGCCAACCTGAACTACAAAGCGAGACCCTGTCTCAAAAAAAAAAAAAAATTTACCCCCCCCAAAAAAAAAAGCAGTCACTAAGTCCAGTGACAAGAAAGGACAAGATGAATAAATGCTAGTCACTGTGATTCAATTCCTATTTTACAAAAACTATCATACATTCTAGAACTCATTCACATCTATAGGTTCTCATACCAAAGAAAAGATCCGGTATTTGCATATCTGTGATCTATTTACTTCACTTATTAGTGTGTCCTCCACTAATTAAATTCTCCACATTGTGCAGACCTGGAGCTGACCACCCTGTGAAATCTGTGGATTTTAAGGAACAGACTTTTCTCTTTCTTCTGGCCTACTTTCTTTCTTTTCTCCTGTCTGTCTTTAAGCAAATCCCATACCATCAAGGATCTGCCTTAACCCAGAGATATACCACTTGGCAGGTCTTCTAGGGGGAGAGGAATTTCCCGTGCTTCTTAGTGACCTCCCCTGCGTCTCTCCACTCCCTCACCACACACACACTCAGCGGCCAAATGAGGCCTCCCCACAATGTTTGGTCACTGTTCCCCATAGGTAGGACAGCAGAGGGTGTGGATAGGGTGGTGCTCCTGCCATTTGGGCTGGGTATGAGAGCACAGCATGTACCGAGGGGAGGTCTAGAGAAGAGGTGATAAAATCAGATATGAACTGCAATTTAATACTAGCTATTAAAAAGGGAAGGTGGAGCCAGGGCAGTGGTGCACACCCGTAATCACAGTTACTCGGGAGGATGATGCAGGAGGATCACAAGTTTGAGCAACTTAGTAGGACCCTGCCTCCAAGTAAAATAGAAAAGACTGGGGAGATAGCCCAGTCGTAAAGTGCTTACTTAGCACGTGGGAGAAGGCCTTGGCTTCAGTCATCATAAAAACAAACAAAAGGAAGAGAAAGGAAAACTGGAAAGATGCCCATGTATCATTAAGTGAGAAAAGCAGAATACAATGGTGTGGTATGACTCTGTTTGTGGTTTTAAAGATGATACAATAATGCCTGACACATAGTGGACACTCATAATTTCTTAAAAGAATACATGAGAATATGGTGGGAAGTATCATTTTCCCCATTGTTTTACTTTTTACAATAGTCACGTAATTTATGAGAATAATTTGACTTTAAAAAATAGTTTTAGGGGGCCGGAGGGTTAGCTCAGTGGTTCCGGCACCTGCCTCACAAGCGCAAGGTCCTGAGTTCGATCCCCGGTAACCACAAATAATGCTGGGCGTGGAGACATGCCCACCAACAATCTACACCGCATACCACAATGCTGGACGTGGTGGCTCACGCCTGTAATCCCAGCACGCGGGAGGCAAAGACAGGAGGATTGATGAGTTCGCAGCGGCTTGCCTGGGCACCATAGTGAGCTCAGGGCCAGCCTGAACTACAAAGCGAGACCCTGTCTCAAAAAAAAAAAAAAAATAGTAGTTTTAGGGTGCTGGGGATTTAGCTCAAGTGGTACCACACCTACTTTGGAAACCTAAGTTCGATCCCCGGTACTGCAAAGAAAATAGTTTTAGCGCCGGAGATTTAGCTCAGTGGTTCTGGCGTCTGCCTTGCAAGTGCAAGGTCCAGACTTCCATCCCAGGTAACCACATACAACAATATGGGGTGTGGTGACTCACACCCACCAACAATCAGTACCACACACCACAATGCCGGGCGTGGTGACTCACACCTGTAATCCCAGCACTCAGGAGTTGGAAGCAGGAGGATTGCTCTAAATTCGAGGTTTGCCTGGGCAAGGAGTAAGCGCAGGGCCAACCTGAACTAAAAAGCGAGACCCTGTCTCGAAAAAAAAAAGAAAAAAAAGTTTTGAAAACTATGTAGCATTTTGATTCTTTTTCTCTAAACTGATCAACAATAATTCTGTTGCTGACGTGGTCAGGTCAGCAAATGTTCAGTGCTGATCTTTAATAAGTACTTCCGGTGGCCACATGCTGCGAGGGCCAGGAGAACCAGATGTTGTAAATCTCTGAAGTGCCTTCCTCCTCATCCTCCTTGGAGATGTTCTTCTCCAATTTGCAGACTACTGGGCCCAAACTTTCACAACCCATGAGCAACACCAGAGTAAGGCAGTCAGGGCCTAGGATCCAGACCCTTCTGCCCACACATGTGCCATCACCCCGCTGAGGTGGGCAGTGAGTGCTCTGGTAGGAAGCTGAGGCTCTGGAATGGAGCTTGTGTGACCTTAGGCCTATGTCTACCTTGTTCAGCCCTGTTGTTGCATCTGTAAAATGAACAACTAACACACTAATACGGTGTGGGGACTAAGAAAATGATATATAAAATACAACTTGTTTGTGGGGCTGGGAATGTAGGTCAGTGGTAGAGGAAGTACTCAGCATGTGTAAGGTCTGGGTTCCATGCCTATTCCCTGCACAGATGAACTTAGTTGGTTCACACCATGCTGCGTGCCTTGGCCAGGGTGAAACTCAAAGGCAGCCACTGGAGACAGAAGCTGGTACTCAGCTCAGATCATTAGGATTTCAGAGTGGAAATGTTACATTCTGTCACATGGCTCCTATCAGAATGGAAGTGTACCCTAATGCTCCTTGCCCAACCCTCTTTGAGCCGCCCCATAGTACTTCATTAGTTAATTAACATATTTAACTAATAATTTTTTTTCTTTTTTGGCATTTTGAGACAAGGTCTTGCTATAAAGTTGAACTCACTACGTACTCTAGGCTGACCTCGAATTCATGGCATTCCACCTGCCCCATCCTACATAGTGCTGAGATTACAGGTGTGTAATAACTACTGCACATCACTCATGACAGGTGCTGTGCTAGAGACTCTCTAAGAAGTGTGAGATATGATGAAATAGCGACCTCCCAGATTCCCAGAGCAGTAGGTACATCCTGGGGAGGACAGAGCCCTTGGGGCCGGGGGTGTCACTGGAGGGGACCTCATTGGTATAACTTAGTGAGAAACACACACATGTTTACACGAAGGCTAGAAAGTGCTAAAGTCATGAACAAAAGAGGTTATATTTCCTGCCCTCATGGAGCTTAGCAGACAGGCTATGAAGAAATAAACAAGACATAAAACATTGCAGACTATGGGAATGGTAGGCGGGACCCAACTGATGAACAGAAATCGTAAGGCTGAGAATGAGGGGAGGAGGGTCTCTGATACATCAGTGTCTTCCTCCACTTTCTGCTGCTGTAACAAAACACCTGTTAGTGAGTAAGTTCTAAAGAACAGAGGTTCATTCAGCTCCTGGGTGCAGAGGCTGGCCCTCTAAGAGCATGGTTCTGGCAAGGACCTTCCACTATGTCTTAACTCAGGAGAGGGCAGTATGCAGTGTAGCAGAGCTGGCAAGGCCAGAGAGTGCTCACGCTCCCCAGGGCCCGCTGGTCTGTCAGTCCTTCAGCCCAGAGGTTAATCTGCTCACAAGGCCAGAGCCCTCCCAAAATACCACTACAATGGCAACCCCCTTTCAATAAGAGCTGAGAAGGGACTAAACCATGGCAATCATTAGGGTTAATGACACTTTTGGGTAATGTTTTTGTAGGAGACACTATTAGTTGATGCATAAATATTTACACATCAGTTTGCTAGAGGTGGAAAATCTGGTTTGTATTCTTGCTTTGTAACTCAAACTCTGAGTAACCTTGGCAAGCCAGTTGTCTCTTCCCAGGGTCACACATATCCATTGAGGGGTGGAGTTAGGTGGACTGGACAAGGGATGGCAAACATTTTGGGGACACATACCCTCCTGAGAATCCAATGTGCCTCACAAAACAGCAGAACTCAAGATTTATATATAAAGTCATAAGGTGCTCCCAGACACTTCCTCAACCACCCCACAAATGACAAGCTAAGAACCATTAACCTTAGCCAGGGAACAGACACACCCTGTAATCCCAGCACCTAGAAGGCTGAGGCAGGAGGATGACAAATTCTGTACCAGTCTGGATTGCAAAGTGAGTCCACAGCCAGCCTGGACTTTAGTGAGATGCTGTCTCAAAAATAAATAAATAATGGGACCATGGTACTAGTCTTCTGTGGGATTATGACTCTGCCAGCTGGGGATTGAGATATCACGACATTTTAGGATCAACTCTTGAGGAAGTCATTTGACCACCCAGCATGAAGAGTAGGAAGTCAGACAGGTCTATAATAAAAAGAAGCAGGGGGGCCAGAGATGTAGCTCAGTGGTTCCAGCACCTGCCTAGTAAGTGCAAGATCCCTGGTTGGATCCCTGGTAACTACATACAATACCAGGTGTGGTGACTCATGGCCACCAGCAATCACTACCACATACCACAAATGCTGGGCATGGTGGCTCACGCCTGTAATCCCAGCACTCAGGAAGGAGGTAGAGGCAGGAGGATTGCCGAGTTCAAGGCTTGCCTGGGCTACACAGTGAACTCAGGGCCAGCCTAAACTACAAAGCGAGAACCTGTCTCAAAACAAAGAAAAAGAAGCAGGTTTGGCAGAAGGCACACCAGGCACAAACATGGCAAAGGCAATGCGGACTCAGTCCAAGAGCCAGGCAGTGGAAGGGGAGGGCCTGAGGAAAGTGGGGTCTCAGTCTGTGTCTGGTGTCAGGGGAGTGGTGGCCATGAGCACCAGGGATCAGGAGGAAACAGCTCTTTCTTTTTCAGAAGAAATCTGAGACATGAGTTTGTTGGGCAGTGGGAAAGTACCTTCCTAGCACATGTGTGGGTCTGGGTTTTGCTAGCACCAAAAATGCTTTTGCAGTGTAGTCCACATTAGCTTTGACCTTGCAAACTATCTCATACTGGCCTTAAATTTGAGATTCTCCAGCCTCAGTCTCGAAAGTGCTGGGACAACAGGTGTGAGCCTACCATGCTTAGCCTGGAAAACTGAATTTTCATATGATGACAACACAAAAGTTGTTGTTTTTGTTTTTTTTAACCCTAAAGTTTTTTGTTTTGATTTTTCAGTACTGAAGATTGATCCCAAAACTGTCACACTGAGTTACATCGCTGCTCCCCACCCAGAACTTTTCAAACTTTGAAACAGAGCCCTGGTAATTCCCTAAATTGCCCAGACTGGGTTTGAACTTGCAATCCTCCTGTCTCAGCCTCCTAGAATGTGCCATCACACATACAGCTCAATCCGGGTCTGAATGGCCAGGCTTAAAATGGAGGAACTAAAGCAAAGAGGCTCAGAGGAGAAGCAAATTCTTCTGTTCTCTGCTTTCCTGTCTTTAGGACACTAGTGACAGTACAGGGCTTCATCTCAGCAAATGTTCCAACCTGGGGAGCTGGGTGTAGCTCAGTGATAAAGCACTTCCTAAACCAGACCCAGGCCTTGGGTTCCATGCCTCAGACACTCCCAAAATCCCAACTAGGGAAGACAGCACACTTAGGGCCTCTCCGCTCTGTGCTGTTCATCACCAGTGTCCTAAATCCTAAGGGACTGCGGGAGTGGCAGTCCCTTCTCACAGATCCCAAGCTTGGTCACGCCCATTCTGGGAACTGGGCCTGCTTGGATGGACACCAGGTCTGTAATTCAACTCAAATGCCAGCTTTGTGCCTTAGGGTCCCAGGGGTGCTGCAGTGGAACCTGGGAAGGTCGAGGGTAGCCTGGAGTGTGGGTGGGCACTGCCTTTCACAGGAAGGGTGCCCAAGCCCCTGCCCCACTGCCTTCCATTCCACCCAACCGCTTTGGCTTTCTGGTCCTGCCCACACCCGTCTATTCCAAGTCTGGAACAGAGGAGCACATAGAAGCGCAGGGGTGTGGCCCACACTCTCTACTCATGGACACACGTGTCTCTGCTCCACCACCCACATATCCACCAGCTTTTAAAATTATCTGAAGCCATTTATAGCTTTCCTGAACACTGCCACATGCCATCACAGCCCAAAGAGTTCCTCTTTCTATTGCCAAGGAAGCCAGGAAGGCTGGCCCGGGCAGCTTCAGAGGGCTGGTGGCAAGTTGTGTGCTCACAGATGCCTCCTGACATCACTTGGATGATGGGAACTTCATGTGTCACATGTTATGTGCAGTGTGCTGCTGAGACCTGGGTTCAAATCCTATTCTGGTTACAGTTGAAGTAGTCATGGTTAAAACAACTTGCTTCTGTGGAAACCAAGTGGGAAGGAAGCTTCAATCTGAAGACACAGGCAGGAGGGCCAGGGAAAGTGGTCAGTGGAGAGGGTAATTATTGAGGGGTTTAGTGCCCACTGCAGGCTGAGCCTCTGAATTAACATCCCAGGTTCACCACTCACCAGGTGTGTGCCTTCTGACCAGTGACTTAACCTCTCTAAACCTCCATTTTCTCATCTATACTATGAGGCTAATTACATCAACCCATTTACATGACTTTAAATGTTGTGTCTGTGCTCCAAAGTGATACCTTTTGTGGTTATTTCCATGATTTCCCAGAGCGCTTTGCTTCATAGGAGCACCAAGTCTGCAGGTTTCCCAACTACTGATTCCAGTCAGGACTTCCAGCTCATGCTTCATGACCCTGGGCTGTGGATGGAGGCATGCTGTCACCCCTCCCACCATGCCAGAGGAGGGACTGTTTGGGTCTCTGCATGGACAGGACAGGGAACTGGGCTGAAGGGAGTGGGAGGGAAAGGAAGGGATGAGGCAGGGTTCCAGGCCTCGCAACAGTTAAATGTTAATATAGGTGTCGGCAAAGGAAGTTCTAATGACAGAAGGAACGGAGGAGTTTCCATCATCTCCTGCTTAACGCATACAGCTGTATTCATAATTACCCCTTGCCTCGGGCCTGCAGGCCCAGGTGGGCTCCAGAAGGCCTGTGCTGCTGCCAGACAAGAGTCCTTAAAGAACACCGTGTAGACAATTGGAATGCCATTTATCGTGCAAAACACAATAAAACCCCGAGCTCTCTTCCTGTCTCAGAGACCCATAAATTATGAAAATTATACCTGCCCTGGGCCATGGACATATTGTTTTATTAAAGTTCCGATGAATAAACTTAAGGCTTTTAAAAATGTCCTCTTGACTTCCATCTGGCACACACCTCTAGCTCGGAGCTGGCTGCCTGGATTCTGGGGACTGCAGTGGGAGAGGCTGGCTGGAGCGAACAGGGGCCTCCTGCTCAGAAGACGCAGCTGCAGGGGAAGAGGCAGGAGAGGAAAATCCTCCTTGTCCCCAGAGCTGCCCTAGAGCGTATAGGGAATGGAGGTTATGAACACAAAAAGAGTCGAATTGCTCGTTTTCCCTTCTTCTTTTTTTTTTTTTTTTTTTGCTTTTGAGACAGGGTCTCGCTTTGTAGTTCAGGCTGGCCCTGAGCTCACTATGGTGCCCAGGCAAGCCGCCGCAAACTCAGCAATCCTTCTGTCTCTGCCTCCCGAGTGCTGGGATTACAGGCGTGAGCCACCACGTCCGGCATTTCGTTTTCCCTTCTTTTTACGTTGGATCACTAGATGTCCTCCAAATTCTGTTGCTAATTCCTTCAACCAAGGCAGGCGTGGTGGTATATGCCTATGATCCCAGCCATTTAGGAGCTGAGGCAGGAGGATTTAGTTTAAACCCAGAATGCATAATAAAAAGGGCTGGGAATGTAGCTCAGCGTGGAAACTCTGGGTTCAATCCCTAATACTTCCCCTAATAGACCTTATCCCTCAGTCACTTTGGGAGTGCATGTGACTTCTTCAAGCCCCACTTTCGTCTCTAAGAGGAAAATAACCATGGATCAGCCACATGTTCGCTACCAGACAAACAGCTGTCCTATAAATGGTAACCACTGCTGTCACACCAAAGCTGTCCCATGCTGAGAGCTGAGAGGAACAAGGCTGAGCGAGCAGATGAGAGCACTCAAGGTTTCCTGTGAACATCGCTGAACTCATGTCTCCAGGAGAAATTGGATGGGTGGGACTTTAAGCACCCAAAACCCTGTGTAGTATTAGACAACTACGGGAAGGCTACTGTGGGCCCCTCCCACAGGGAGACCCAAGACAATCAGAATGTGCTAGCCGTTCCGTGGGACTGAGCTGATGAGACTATGGCCCTGGGTGTCCCTCTTGTACCTGGTGCAGACTGAGCTCTAACCTGGGGGGCAAGGTCGGGTGTCAGGTGAAGAAGTCTAACTTTGCCCTCATCCCGATTTCAACTGCAGACAAGACCGCATTGAACATCCTGTCTTGTGGCTCCTGTCTGTTTGGGGCAGTATCTGTTCATCCTGTCGGGGTGAGGATGTCGTCAAGGGATTTTGTTTGATTTCTTGAAACAGACTTTGGAGTACTGGGCCTGAATTTTCAGGAAATGTAGTTGGATCACTCTTTACACCTTTAGCTCTTCCCTGCATTCCTCCTTGTGTTACATTCAGTGTAGAGGACAGCTGGCCCAGGAGGAGCAGTGCAGCATATGGAAGGACTGTTTTCTCAACAAGTGTAAAGCTTTTGGCCAGTATGCTGCAGTTAGGGCTAGCCTGGGCACCTTCATAAGAGCCTGTCTAATTTTTTTTTTTTTTTTTTTTTTGCTTTTGAGACAGGGTCTTGCTTTGTAGTTCAGGCTGGCCCTGAGCTCACTATGGTGCCCAGGCAAGCCACCGCGAACTCAGCAATCCTCCTGTCTCTGCCTCCCGAGTGCTGGGATTACAGGCGTGAGCCACCATGTCCGGCATTCCTGTCTCATAATTTTAAAAAAGGTTGGGATGGTGGCTCACGCCTGTAATCCCAGCACTCAGGAGGCAGAGGCAGGAGGACTGCTGAGTTCAAGGCTTGCCTGGACTACATAGTAAGATAAGAGCCAGCCTGAACTACAAAGCGAGACCCTGTCTCAAAAAAAAAAAAAAAAAAAAGTTGGGGAAAGAAATTGAAAAAATATAAATAAATAGCTAGCTAGCTAGCTAAGCCAGGAGTAGTGGCTCACACCTATAATCCCAGCACATGGGAGACAGAGGCAGAAAGATTGCTGAGTTTGAAGCTTGCCTGGGCTACATAGTGAGCTCAGGGCCAGCCTGAACTACAAAGCAAGACCCTGTCTCAAAGGGAGTACACCCTAGTGCTGGGTTTTGATCCAGGGGTCCCTCTCAGGAAACCCAGCCCACAGATCCCCTTCCCCATCCTCCAGTGGTACATGCAGCTCTTAAACTGGGCTTATGCTTGTGGACAGATGTGAGGCCCTGCCAGGTGAGGGTGTCAGGAAACTGAACAATCACACAAGAAAACAGCAGTCCTCTGTGTATTTAACAATATATATTTATAGATATTTTTTCTAGATCAGTACATTCAGTTTTTAACTTGTTTTTTCTTCACAAACAGAAGAACTCTTACAATAGTAGACTTTCTAAAATAAATACTATTAAAATAGAGCTTCAAAATAAATATTCTATACAAAGGAAACCTTCTGTGGTAACGCTTGTGGTGGGGTGAGAAGGAGCTGTGGGGAAGGGGAGAAAGTGAAGTCAAAATGTAGCGGAGTGGGAGCTGGGAATAGCTTTACTGCTTGTAACACGAAACCCAACTGTGGGACAGCAAGAGGGGAAAGCAAGATAAAGACACCGCAGTTACCTAGAGCAAAAATGGCAACGTGAGATCTGACATCCGGTCACAATAGCAGAAGGGCACGAAGTGGCTTACCAGAGGCATGATCCAGAGGCTGGCAGATGCTTTCAGATGCCCCATGGTGGCATGTGTACATGCCACCCACACACATCGGACACTTCCTGGGATGGTGCTGGAGAACATGCTGCTTTGGGAGTCACTCACCATCCTACACTTCCCATGTGTGCAGCCAATGCCTAACCAGACACCGCGGGGGTCCCCCACAGGGATCCATGGAGACCCTCCATGCTTACACACTGCATCACGTTGAGATCCTTCGCCTGGGAGCTGTGCAGGGCCTGTGCCAACAGGAGGTGTCGTCAATCTTCCAGGTGGCTGCTCTGGGGACTCTGGGTTGTGCCCTTCATTTGCCTGGGAGGGCTCTGCAGCCTCGGCAGAGTTCCTGTGGTGCCCACCAAATTCTGGTCCTCTCTGGTGCCCCTCAGAGTGGGGAAGCAAACAGCCAAGACACCCTGGGAAAAGTGTACTGGACCCCAGGGACAACTGCTGCGCACCCAGGTCCATGTGGGAACCTGCTGGCACTTTCCAAATTGCCAAGTTAAGGATTCATCCAGCCAAGCAAGCTACTAGTGACAGGAAGAGCTGGAAGCAGCTACAGAAAGATGCCCCATTTTGAAGCACCTGTTCCCTCCGTGGTCCTTGGCTGGCCTGGAAGGGGTGGTGGGACCATGGGCAAGCCATGTTTGCCTTCCTTCTTTTTTGCCAAGGAGCCAGAGAACACTGCCAGGGGACTGCTACACTACAGGGCTGGGAGAACCGAGGGACACTTGCCTCACTCTTCCTTTACTGCTGAGTACACCGGGACCAAGGTGCACACACTCCAAGAGATCTGCAGACATCTATCTAGCAGGTTAAACCAAGTGAAGCTGGGGGACCAAAACCCACAAAAAAACCTGTTTACAACTATGTACACATAAAGTCAGGGTTCCGAAGGCCATTTGACAGGAAACAGGATCCCTGTTGGTTGAGGGTCAGTGTGTGTGCGTGTGTGTGTACATGTGCATACACAGCTTATTCAAATCAAATCTCCACAGAATGGGTGTATACACCAGGATCACCAGAGCACAACTTGCACCTGGGTCAAATTTCCTGTGGAGAGGGTCTGAGGGAGGGAGGGGCCCTGGGAAGAGTCCCAAGGCCTTGAAGAAAGAGTGCACGTGTGCGCTATCCTTTTGGGGGCCACCTCTGCACACCTCTTCTGAGGAAAGCATCTCCAGCCCCCTTGGTACACTTCTGATACATTCAATTAGTGTAAGTGGTTGGCTGAACCTGTCCATTTTCTACCCACCCCTCTAAATTGTGCAAGAACATCCATATATGTGTCACAACTGTGGCAAGGGTGCTGCTATGTGAATTAGCCAGAGAATGAAGATGCAATATTTTACACTCGCCTTTTACAAGCCAGCAAAAGTTACATAAATAAGCCAAAAATAATAAGACCCTCCCTTTCTCCAATCAATAAATACCTAAGGTTACAATTAACTTATTCTAAATCATAAGATGTTACTACTAGTTTCCGAGGAGAGGAGGGTCTTGGGAAGCATCTGGCGTGCAGGCCACTCCCAGCTCCCTGTCTCCTTGCCTCTTTCCCGGAGGCAACTGTTCCTGCAGAACAAGCTGGAAACGCTACAGGCGCGATCTGCCTGACACCTTTCAATGTCACCTGGGGACTTTCCTCTGACCCAGGTTACTTCCTCTCAAGGAGGGAGAAATGGATAAAATACCACACAAAGCAAAAACCCCAAAGAGCCGGGGCGAGGAGAGGACCAGATACACTACAACTTCTGCATGCAACAAGTACCTACCCACTGGACGTGCTGCACTTTCTGAGTCCTTTAGCACCTTGAGAGAGAAAGAGTTGCTACGTCTTTGGGGGCTGTCGGGAGAGGGGTGTGCCGGGCACAAAAGCAGGGCTTCATCGCAGTTGGCCCCTGGGGAATCTTCCCCACCCTCTCTGAGCTCTTCTGACTCCCCCACTAGGGCTGAACACTAAAATAGACTCTTTTCACCATCTATTTACATATGGATACAGCCGTATCCCATCACTATACACAGAAGGCTATGACAGCAAGCAGCAGAATCACAAGAGGAAACCCAACCCCAGCACGGCTCAACTCTCATTCTGCCAATGGGAGGTGCCGCCTCTTCTTCGCCCAGAAATTTCTTGGCAGGCGGGGGAATTGTGCTCCTTGAGGTTGCTTGCCCCCCAGATTTTGAAATCAGCCCTTCCTGGGGATGGCCCAAAAGGAAGCAAGTTGTTTTTATTATTGTTCTTTACAACACCGTCAACTTCTGGTTTAATTATTCTATAAAAACATCACGACTGGATCAAGAGACCACAGCCTCAGGCTCATTGGCAAAATGATATTTGGTCTCACATGTTCTGCCCTGGGCTTCTCTACCCATCAAGTTTCTGCACAGGATCTGAGTAGAGTAAAAACTCAGGACTTAGCAGGCTGGCAAGCCTGTGACTCGCAAGAACTGGAGCGGAGGACGGTGTGGATGAGTGAACACCCTCTCTCGTGACTGACAAGGTTGGGAGACCGGGATCCATCGTGCAGTAGCTCTGGAAGGCTCAGGGCTCCTTGGCTGTCCTCTGTTCTCAGCATTCCCAAGTATACACAGTCGGGGTTGCTAGTGCCCTCCACCTTCCTCGAGATCCTGGGGCAGCTGGGCTGGGGGAGGAGAGAAAGAAGTCAGGACTCCAGGGGTCTTCTCCCAGGGACCCTGGCGCTCAGTTAATGATTTCTCCTGGGCAGCCAGCTCCCAAGAGGGCCAGAGAGAATGGCCAGGTGTGAGGGAGAGAGCAGGAGGAGGGGCAGGGAGGGCATCGAGCAGCTGCAACTTCCAGATATGTGTCCACATCTATTTCATCTTCTGAAAAATGCCCCCTGACTACACCCTGCCCATCTGCTTGACACAAGTTCCAAAACCCGAAACCCCCCCCAAAGTACTTCTTCCTCCTTCTGGGGCATAGAAGGTGGGTAGTGGCAGTCTCTACTGTTTCTCCCCAAGCTAGAGACAGGGAGATGGCAGATGAGCAAGGTCAACCTCAAGAGATTGCAGGAGGGACCCTTGTTTCCGGGGGTAGCATATGGGGCCCAACGTGGAGTGTCAGAAAGGCTTGTCGGGTCTGCTGGCCTTGGCGTCCCCGCTGGCCGCCTTGCAGATGACACTGTTCGTGTGCTTGCAGCGGCAACCGGGACGGCGCAGGCGGTCGTAGCCACGCTGGGCCAGCTTCACGCAGCCGGTGGCAGGCAGGTAGCAGAGCAGGCAGGGCAGCACCACGGAGAGGGCACCCATGAAGGACCAGCGGGCACAGCAGTTGGAATGGGAGCAGGAGCAGGGATGGTCAGCGCAGGAGCCCTCATCGTCCTCGTTGGTGCAGTGGTAGAAGATGCCCTGCACCAGGCACATGCACGTGCCGTAGTTGACCAGGGTCTGGGCCGAGCACAGGCACTCCTGGTTGCACACCCAGCAGGAAGGCAACGTCCGCGGGGATGCACACTCCTTACATTTGCATTTCCCACAGGCCTCACACAGCAAGAAGTGCTTGTCCAGTTCTGGCGGAGCCGCAGGGCCCTTGAGGTCCAGTGGCTTACAGTGGACCAGCTTAGGCTGGAGGCGCACGGCCCTGGGCGAGGCCTGCTCAGCCACGGGTGGTGGGGCCATGTGGTCCAGGAGCCGCTGGTCAGAGGAGGTGCTGCTGCTGCTGCTCACGGAGCTGGGGCGGCCGCTGAAGGAGATCCAGTGGTGGGTGACGTCCGGGTCACAGCGGGCGGGTGTCAGGGCCAGCTCTGGGGCCCCACTCCGGGTCCGCTTGGGGCCGGTGGGGGGAGCCAGGCCCGGGTTGTCTATGTAGTCGTTCTCTGCGTGGCTGGTCTTCATCTGGTCGATGGGCAGGATGGTGAGAGGGTGCTGGAGTCGGCTGTGGGGCATCCGACCGTCCAGAAGGGGCTGCACCATGACTGAGCTGGGAGTCAAAGGAACGCTCTGTGGAATTGGGGGCTCCATGGGGCTGGAGGTCGTGGACTGCGCCAAGAAATGGGTTTCTAGGGGTCCTGGGGGAGAATGGGGAAAAGACAGAGAATGGGTTGTGAATGTCAGTGTGTAGCCTGTTAACACCCACTATTTGGCACAGAAAAAATTTACTGGGCTGTTGGGTATAGTTCAGTGGTAGCTTAGCATGATTGAGGGCTCTGGGTTCGATTTCCAGTACATACGCAAAAAGAAGTTAATAAGGCACTTTTCTGACTTATAAGTCATTGAACTTCCTAGTAACCCTGAAAAGTACCTATTATTATTGAGTTTTTAATGCCAGGGCTCAAAGCTGACAGTCTAAATTTACTCATCTTAGTCTCTGTGAAATCTGCTCCTTTAGTTTAGATAGCACTGAACTTGTGGCGATCCCCTGCCTCAGTCTCCTGAGTGCTTGGATTACAGAAATGTGCCACCATGCCAGGCAGGTCTTTAATTCTGGCATCTTTAAAATGAGTGCCTGCAAGAATTAAATAAGAAAATGCATCTAGCACATTACTGGGAATACAGCAAGTACTCAACAATTTAATCACTACCCCAGAGTTAAGTTTAGATTTCTAAGCACTCACGACCACTGCGTGCTAAGCACTGTGTTGGAATCCAAGGATGGGGGGCTGAACTTGACAGCCTGTATGGCCCATGGAATTTATCAGTTGGATAAACAAAGCCTTTATTTTAGATATTCACAAGAGAAGGAAGGGCTGTATCTAGACATTATCCAAGATATTAACATATTACTACCCCTTGGAGTCCAGCAAGCTCCATTGACTCACTCTAGAGGAGGTGAGGTTCGGACACATCTTGAACAAGAAACCCTCTCAAGAGACACTCACCTCACCCATTTCTCCAAGTGCTGAGCTGAACCTTCGGCCTAAAGGCCACTTACTAGAATAGCTAAGCCAACCCTGGATCAGTTTCTAATTTCACTGAGAGAGTGCAATTTTAAGTTGGCATCTGGCCAGAGATTCAACTGCAATGCCTGACACGGAACCCCAGGAAGTCACTTAAATCAAAGAGCGGAAACGGCTTGGTTCAAATTTAGAAAGTGCACATTGTTTTCTATTAGAAGTGCCATTTCCTTGCCTGCTGACCTTTACATTTGGAATTCGGATGGAGATCAATTTAAAGAAGTAACAGCAGAAGGCCAAGACCTCTGCTCAAGGGGACCCAGTTCAGAATCCAAGGAGGAGATTAGACTCTGGGAAGATTCCACCACAAACCTAGAGAACTACAGGGGCCTGGAGGAGGAGGGGTGAAGCAAAAGACACCAGTCTTTAAGGAGAAAGAAAACCCAAGTAGATTAGTGTTACAAATGGCATTTCCCTAAAATAGTTTTTAAGATGTTGATGACATCGGAATTAGGAAAGCTGACCCTGTTCATCAGGTGTTAGCTTCACCTTACCCCAAAGGTGTAGCCCAAATAGGGGTGTGGATAAACTTCCACAACCAGTTTATCCCACAGGCCTCTGGATGCCTTTGGTCTATCTCCATACTCCAATCACAGGAGAATGACAGCTGGGGTGCTGGTGTTCATTCACACTCGCACTTTCTATAGTAAGGAGGGGGGCAGGCCAAGGAGGCATTCAGAGTCACTCAGTATTACATTTCCCTGCTTGGAGACAACAGTCTGATCACACACAGTTAAAACCCCCAAAGAAGGTCGTCCTGGGATACCTGTAGCCTGTCTAGTAAAGAACCAGGTCTTCGTGAAAAGTTCAAGAGGCTAAAATGGGGTTACTCACAAGCCTGTCATCTGTGTATCGTCTATACTCCTAGGTGCAAAAATTTTAGTAATTTCTACAATGTTCACTACTGTCAATTGATCATTCCCATTTACACAGGGCACTCACTACATTGGCTTTGCTCACTTAGAAGATGCTGCACTTCTTTCAGTTTTTCCTGTCTTAGATCAAATCTACCTAGCGGCAGTGCCTGCCTCCAAGTTCTCTTCAGAGAAAACCAAGTCATCACCTTGCAGTACAATTCCTTGCAGTGGAGCTGGCCTTATATGCCATGCAGACTTTCTAGGCATGAGGACTTGCTTCCCAAAGCAGCCTCCTGCGGTTGGGGCTGGACAGAAGGACTGCAAGGAAGGGCCTATGGAGAGGCATTTTGTTAGCCCGTCCATTTATTCTCAATAAAAATTCCAAGATCTTGCTTCTAGAACAATGAATCTAAGGTCAACAGATCAGTCTTGGAGGAGTTCTAGTTCCCAGCTCTGGAGACTGGCTGGAGAACAGTGAGACTTGGCATACCAGCCAAGATGTGCTTCTGCCAGAGCTGTAACTTCATATCCGACAAAGACAACACAATTTCCTTATTCCAGAAGCCCAGGCTGCCTACAAGTCAGTGATAGTTTCAAGGTTATGCTCTTGTTGCAGGACTTGGATTGGGATTGGCTGTGGTATAGGAAAAAGTAAAAGATACTTCCTCTTTCCCAAGCAAATCATCTCTATCTATGCTTTCCTGATTCTATTATCATGACCCTTCAATAATAGCTACACTTGCTGCAGATGAAGCAAGAGGCACGGGCAACTCTCAAGGATTTTTAGCAGGCCCTGGCTTGGGTGGGCAGATGGCCCAATTTATAGAAAAATCCCCCCAGGAAATCAGTGGGCACATTGGCATCAGGAGGCTCCCATCACTCTCCAGAGACAGATGTCAACATCTAGGCCTGCAGCTGAGGCCAGACATTGGGGTGGGAACGTGGATCACAGTGACTCAGCTCTCCTGGGAGGGCAGCATCTGATGCACACTCTAAAATGTACCTTTCCTATCACAACCCGCTGTAGGTTCATCTCCGGCCACCAGCTCAGCAAAACCTGAAGGCTTGCTCAGGTCCCACTGCTCACACACTGGCGTAGGCCCGGGCACTCACCTGCCAGTTAGAGGGGACCCACCACAGGAGGGCCCTCTAAGAGCTCCAGCTGAACTAATCTGGCTGACAGAAAAACAACTTCCTGAGCTGCCTGTTCAATAACCCCTCAGCACAGCTCCCTGATGTCTCAAGAACAAGAAACCCAGCCCAACTCTCCCTTGGTTTAAACCAATTCCCATTCACTGGGAGCCACTCACTCTCCTGGGCATTGCTGCCGTTCTTGTTCTTACATGCACTTTAATGTGTGTGCCTCGCTTCCCCCCTCCAAGGAAGGAAGAAGTTTGTAAGATAAATAGGAGGCTTTGCTAATGTAGGCAATTTGGAAGAGACTGGTAGCCAGTTTGGAAGACTCAGGACAGAAAAACAAAGCCAGCCCTACACCCAGCCAAAGAAGTACCTCTGCGGAGTCTTAGGCGACAGTCTTGTGGGTCAGCATGAGGCAGGAGAACTTTCACTTCCACCTGGTCTTCTAATAATAAATGATAATTACAGAAGCAGCAAATATGTGAAGCATTTCTCAGCACTAGGCTCTATGCCTAAGCCCTTGATGATTGATTTATTTTCTCACTGGAGGATAGTTCCCATTTTGAAGTCAGAAAAAACAGCACAGTCCAGATGTAGACCAAGCCTATACAACCCAGTATTCTGGAAGGCTGAGGCAGGAGGACAAGTTTGAGCCCAGCCTGAGTAATTCAGTGACTAGATGAGACAGATTTAAAGTAAAATAATTAAAGAAAGAAAAGGGGTGGGGATGTAGCTCTGTGCAAAGGCCCTGGGTACAATCCTTGGTACCATAAAGAAAGAAAAAAAAAACATAAAACATCAAAGATACAGCAAGCGATCAGGGAGGATTTGAACACAGCAGAAGAAATAACCTGGGAATGCTAGCACTCGTAGTCAGACACCCCTCCAATCTCCGCATTTTCTCTCGGCTCTCAGGGAGCCCCCTTGGGCAGCCTGGGACATTCCAGCAGGGAAATGAAGTCAGCTTTTGTAAGTGTGGAGTAGAGGCAGAGGCTTCTGTCATTTAAGGAAGGTTCAGAGCTCAAGTTGTTCCCACTTTTCGTTTTCCTTGCCATCCTCCTGTCACTGCACTTTCCCTTTTATTGTTTTGATTTTCTGCTGTCCTAAAGTCAGACAGGTCTCACTTGTACAATTTCTCTACAAAGCAATCCTTAAAAGGAAACCCTGGCGTGGAAGGGAATCCCATCTGCTCCTCACCTATCAATAAAGGGCACTTGTATTAATGGAGCTTCCAGTACAGGTCTGTGGGGAGGGAGAGGAGGAGCAAGGAACGATGAAACAAGAGGAGGTCCTAGAATACTGATTCAGCAGAGCATCGGAAACCCCAGACAACAGCCCTGTATTTGCTGGTTGGCAGTTCTAGGAGCCCAGAGCTGGCCAGAAAGGAGGGGCTGAGCATCACAGGGCTGCAGACCAGCTGAACACAGGCTGGCAGCAAAGAACCAAGATGCACGATAAACGTCTGCACAGACAGATGAGCCAGCCACCTATTTTGGTCCAACTACAGGGAAGGGAGCTGGGAAATACTGAGAAACTACTTTGAGACGTACAGGTCAACTAGTGTCAAATGGGCAAGAGGCTCCAAATGAATGGCCAGTTTCTGCACTGTTTCAGTCTCACGGGCATCTTTCAATGGAGGTGGTTTAACCCTTTAACAACAAAGAATGCAGATCTCTAAGCCTTCCAGAGAACCTGCCCACCACCCTCCAGTGGTGACCGCTGCTTCGCCCTTTGTGACAAGGACCCAGTTTTTAGTTAAGTAAGCTGTAACCAGTTGACTTACTGCTTTGAAGACTTGTAAAGTGGGGGGAGGAGCAGAGGGTAGAGAAGCCAGGGTGTCCCAGGAGGGTGATGAACATCTCTGCAGAGAATGGCCCCAGTTGGACAATAAAATCAGACCTGAATTTGTCTGGGAATTCCTCCTTCCCCTACCTAAACTCCCACACCTCCCAACCCCAGCACCACGAAGTTCTCCTCTCATGATAATCTGTTAGGGATCACTAAGCAAAACAGTTGCTTTTCATCACTTTGTCTACCTACAGTTATCAGTTCCTAGCCCTGAGCTCCAGAGCCCCAGCATATCACAAGAATCTTGCTGTACACTTGGGTTTTTAACTATTTGAACCAGCTTCAGTTGCAACTTCATTGTAATGTCAGCCCCCCTTAAGTAAGGTCTGCTCTGATGCCCCTAAAGAGAAACCGGAAGCCAAGCAGCGGAGGGGTACTGTGGTGAACACTATAGTCCCAGCACTCTAGAAGCTGAGACTAAGAGTGAGTTCCAGGCTGTGCCGACTATCTCAAAAAGCAAAACAGGCAAAAAAATAAAGCAAGCATCAGAAAGAAGAGAGCTCGAAGAAGCCTGCTAACCTCTGGTACCATATGAGAACTACGAGCCCAGACAAGAATCAGGGTAGGACCAGGGGAGGAGGGTTCTTCCCATGGACATCAAGATGGTCTTATTTGTCTCCCTACCAGCCACCAAGAAATGAACGACAATAATAGATTTTACTTTACTCCTGGGACAGGACAGGAAATGATTTCCCCTTCTCTGAGCCAGAAAGACAAACTACCCGACCAGGGAAACCACTCTTCTCCAAGGGGCCACCTGCCCCCAAGGGCCCCTTCCCTCCTCCGCTGGGCCCAGCACATCTGTGCTCCCTCCCCAGTGCCCTTGCTTCCTCCACTGGCAGGCCCGTCCTTGGAAAGAACAATTGTGGTCGCAGCTGAACGCCCGAGCCCCTTAAGCCCAGCCACATGTCCCGGATACGTTCTCCAGCCTTGTCAGCTGTCCGGATCTGCAGGGTGGGCCTAGATCCAAGCACCAAGAATACCCCGCCTCTTACATCATGATACGCCCATGCTCCTGTGCCTTTGGTTAGAGATGCCCTTAAAAGTAGACCCCTCCAGTTAGGAATTCTTAGAAATCCAGCAGTAACAATGAGATAGGGCCCAGTCCTGGCCACTAACTAGCAGCTTCCCTGGCCTCTAAGCCCTTAGAAGGAGCCTGGAAAATCATGTTCTCTACTAAGGTCTGTGTGGAAGCAAATTTGCTGTCCCTTGGCCACTAGCTTGATCTGAAAGCACTAACAGAGCCTTCGGGATGTTTCTTTCCTGCTCTGCTTCTTTACAAGAGCAAGAGGTATCCTTGAGTCACCTCTTTCTCGAGATGGCCATGAGATGGCCAACTGCCTCTCTTGCTACTCCTCTTCCTTAAAAAAACCTGTGCCCTCTACACCTCAAACCCCAACCTTTCTATTTTATCCTCAAATCCAAAAGAGAAAGCAAGAACTTCCCCTGGTTTGTGATCACAAGGGAACTTGTGCTTCATTAGGTGCTAGTAATCGGCATTCGGGACCCAGACCCAAATAATGCTGTGACTTGGAATAAAGAAGGAAGGGCTAATCTGGGCTGGGGGTACATCTCTGTAATCCAGCATTTGGGAGGTTAAGGAAGGAGGATCGCTGAGAGGTTGAGGTCCACCTGACCTACATACCCAGTTCAAATCAAGGCCATCCTTAACTACACAACAAGGCCCTGTCTCTAAAAAAGCAAGAGGAGGCCAGAGATTTAGCTCAGTGATTCCGGCGTCTGCTCTCGAGTTCAATCCTTGGTACCACATACCACATTGCCAGGCATGGTGACTCACACTTGTAATAATCCTAGCACTCGGGAAGCAGAGGCATGAGGATTGCTGTGAGTTCAAAGTTGGCTTGGGCTACATAGAGAGCTCGGGGCCAGGGTGAACTAGAAGACCCTGTTTCAAAAGGGGGGGGGCTCTTTCCTATGGCAGATCTGACAAGATGACTGAACTTCAGAAAAATGCAGTGGTGTGTTTATGTGCACACACCTACAGGCTGAAAATGTGCAGTAAGGAACTGCTAGCACCAGAAACTGGAGAAGTCCGTGGTGTGATCCAGAAATATGAAATCCCAGGACAACACATATCAAGGGCCACTTTAGAAAACATTATTTTTTCCCCCTCTAACTTAATTTAAATGAAATTAAAATAAAGGATTCCTCTATGTAGTTCAAGCTGGCCTTGAACTCGTTGTGTAGCCTAGGCTGGCCTCGCATTTGTGGCACCTGAATGCTGAGATAACCGGCATACATCACCACCATACCTTAATTTTTAAATCACTGGCTTACATTTTGCCTTCATTTGTTATCTAAGAAAGTCAGCCAAAATTCTGGCCAGATTTAATATTAGGTTTACAGGATTGGGGATAAGAGTTAAGAACTGGGGAGAAAGTGAACTTTCAAAAAGCCACATCTTTCCAATACTAGAGGGATGCAGACAAAAATGACATCAGGAATTCCAAATGCCCACCAGTGCCTGGGCCTGTCTCCTTTAACCTGGCATCAATCTATTCTGAGTTGTCTCTACTCACCAGACCCAATGGAAGCTCTAGACTGCCATTTCAGAGGATAATCTAGAAAAGATCATGGGAACAAGGAGGAGGGGCAAGGGCCAGAGCATTCATACCCCACAAGGAGAGTAACTATTGAGGTCCGAAACTACAATGGAGGATAACAGCATGCTTTTCAAGTCCCCTCACTCTAGTTGGTCAATATGCTTCCACAGAGATTGCAGAAATCAACTACCAAAATGCCCCTCCCCCACCTTCCCACTCCGGAGCCACCACACAAGTCATATGGTCAGCATGGCACATCTGCTGACCACTAGGTTAGGATTCACCCAAAGCCAGCCAGCGCAGGACCCTCCCAAGGGAAGAGAAATAGCAAATTCGATTTCACAATGGACATCTATACAACTTCTTTCTTGGGGGGACGGCAGGCGGGGAAGGAGATGGTAGAGAAAGGAGGGGGGATAAGAGCGCAAGAACCCAACTATAAACCTTCCTTTCCCAGACCTCCTCACATTTGCACTACGTGGGAAAAAAATGTTTATGCTCCATTTCTGTGAATATCAGGAGAACTCTAAACATTGTGAAATCCGCCAGTGCAATATTGGGTAGGGCCTGAGGCCAGATGGAGCTTATTAAGAGATTGATAAACCCCTATTTCCCAACTGCCCTGGACCTTTTACCTTCCAATTTTATATCCCTGAGGAACTTGTCAGGAAGGTTAGAGCCTTGGTCAGCTAAACCAGGCAGGAGTGTGCCAGCTCCCACCCTCCACAGGTTCTCTGGCCTTCAATGTGTCTGGGTTCTCCTCAAATCGGAGAGTATCACGCCACTGACTTGGAGACAGGAAAGAGGGGCTTGCCACTTGGTCTTGGCATCCTCCTGATTTCCCACCTTTCCTTACGGCTCAGCCACGGTGGGAGGGTTCCCGGGAGTCTAGCTGCGCCATAAGGAGGCCTCCTGCCCTTAACTAGACTGGCAATATGGATGCCTATCCAGCAGCTGTTGAGAGGCAGCTAGCAGCTCTCCCCTCTGTTCACCATCTCCTCCAGTCCCTTTCGCCTCTGGCTCCATCCCTCAGCCCTCCAAGGCATGTAACCACTTTCCGCCTTTCTTGGCTCCTCTGCCCACAACCCCCAGCCCCGAATCAAAGAAAATTGAGAAACCGTCTTCTTGCACAAGAGCAGCTACTGTCTAAACGCTTTTTGATCGCCTGCATGGAGGGGGAACTGGGCACAGCCCTGGCCCAGTGATGCAGCCAAGCTCCAACTGCCCTGGCTGGCCAAATCCGCCTTTCACCCCCCCCTCACTGCGCCCCGTGGTCATGTCGACTCAGAATTTTTTAGAACGTACCGTCTCTATCCTCTCTTCTAGGTGATGTCAAGCCTGGTACCACCAAGAAGGGAAAAAGCAAAAGTAAGAGTCTTATCTTTCCTACGCAGGCAACCTCTTCCTCCAGCTCCCACACACCCGGCGTTATGTAAACGCACCTTCAGCCCCCACCACAGGAGTGACGCCTGGGGGCTCTGGGGCCTGGCACAGCGCAGGGATAGGAGGTACAGGGTGGCCGAGAGCCTCGGCCCCTGCAGAGCCAAGGAAGGAAAAGACAACTGCAAGGCAGTTGCATAGCGTAAAATGCGGCGGCCGAGCAAAGGTCAGACGGCCTGGAACCGCCTCGCCAAGGAGCAGGAGCTGAAATGCCCAGTCCTGGGTCGCCCCCAAACTGACCACCGGTGGGGAGGCAGGAGAGGAAGAAAGCCAAGTAGTCTGTTCCGGCTCCGATAGGATAAGAAAAATCTACGTCGAGCATAGGCCCCTGCAGCGGGCCGGGAAGACCCACGGCAGAGGTTGCACCGTGGGCACGCAGCCCGAGGGTGGGCGAGTCGCGACACCCCCAGACCCAAACGGTGGCTTCCGAGCGAGCTCAGTGCCAACCGTTCCGGTGTCCGAGGCTAGGGGTGTCAGGAGGAAAGAGGCCAGGCCAGAGGCGAACTCCGAAGACACGCACGGGGCTTCCCGACTCTCAGAGGGCGGGGAAGTCTGGCTTGGCAATGCCCAGGGGTCGGAAACAGCAGTGCCAGGCTGTGAACTCCAGCGCCGTGCCGGCCGGGCCGAGGGCGTCAGGGAGCTGCGGCGCACCGCAGCGGCTAAGGGAGGCGCAGGCAGAGAAGGAACACTGAGGCGCGGTTAGAAATAGCGCACCATTTGCCCCAGCCCGAGGGGGAGTAGCGTCGCGGCAGTTTCGGATCTCCAAACCGGCCGTGGACTTACTTTGAGGAGCTGCAGAGTCACAAGCATTGCTCCAAGTCTGTGTAAATCCCTGAGCCGAGCGGTTTAGCCGCCGCTATACTCGCAGACGCCAGCCGGAGAAACCCGCAAGGCTCCCAGCGTCCCGCAGCGCCAGCTCCGCGCTGTCAGCTCCGCTTGCTGCCTCGGCGGCGGTGTTGCAACCACTGCCTGGGAAAATGGCTTTTTTATGAATGGGAGGGAAGGGAGATCCAGTGCGCATGCGCGCCTTCCGCGATTCTATGAATGGGTGGGCATAGCAGACCCCGCGTGCGCATGCGCTGCGCTCCTTTTTTTATGAATGGGGGGCCGGAAAAGAACTTAACCCGTGATTGCTGGGGCTGGCTCTAGCTCCTCAAGGGGCCGTCGTTCTTTTACAAAGAGGGGTGGAGGTTGTTGTTGCTTTTTTTTTTTTTTTTCTGAATGAATGGAGGGCGGCGGCGACTGCTGCAGCTGGCTCAGCTGCGCGGGCTGTACCCCCTCCCAGACTACGAGAGGAGGTAAAGGCCACCTTCACGCCGCTGCGGGCCTGGGCAGGAACCGTCAGTGTTGGGGGGGGGGTGCGGGGCTCTGTGGTTTTCAGATCCAGGGTTGAAATCAGGGTGGAGGACACACCTAGATCTGGGTATCTCTTACCGCCGCAGGCAGTCAAGGGGGTGGGGAGGCGGTAGGACCCCTATTGGGGACTTCCTCTTTCGGTAGATCAAGTGGCGCCTCGGAACGTCGGAGGGAGGGATCTTGAAGCTGTATTTACCAAAAATTAAGAAAATGTCCAACGTACATATGAAAGAAGGGTGGAGTGGAGGTTGCTGAGCGAAATGCTTTCGTTCCTGAGGCTGAGTCGTGAGTGCGGACCACCCCTCCCCCCTTCCTTGGGTGTGGACAGTGACTGGACCGAGGCCTCTTCCGGCTCCAGTACCTCCCGGGTCGATTCTGTTCTCGCAGCCAGAGGCCAGGCCCTCGCCTGAAGATCCCCTCTGCCCCCGCCATTGTCTGCAGTATTGAGGGCTTCCGCCAGTTCTCTTGCTTCCCGGGCTAAGTGTCCCCACTGTACCCAAGGTTCTTTTCCCAGCCCTCAAAGGACGCTGGCCTATGGACCTTCCGTCCAGCCAAGGCCCATGACCTTTTGCTGCTGTAGACACTTTTACCCAGCACCCCCTTCTCCCCG
This sequence comes from Thryonomys swinderianus, assembly GCA_004025085.1. Lineage (NCBI taxonomy): Eukaryota > Metazoa > Chordata > Mammalia > Rodentia > Thryonomyidae > Thryonomys > Thryonomys swinderianus. Next base: position 13,275 of record PVIC010011725.1, on the reverse strand, counting down.
CCTTTCTCCAACTCTCCCCAAGAGAAACGGGAGGCTGCAGAAAACTGGCCAGGTGGATGGGTGGAGCCGGCCGCGCCGTGGATGCTGCTGGGGTGGCCGCGGGATTAAATAACAGGGCTCTTCAGCCGCAGAGGAAATGGAAATGGCCGGGGATCCTTTCTTTGCTGTTAATGATGGGGGTTGGGGGTGAGGGGGGTGAGGGGGGTGGAGCCCAAGCCAATGAAAAGAAAACCCCCGGCCTTTAGGTCTGACTCCTGGAAGGCTCCGGGCCCTCGCAGCAGGCCCTGCTCCGCCCAGGAACAGAGGACGCTGTATCCTCCAGGGGACTGGGGCAGGGGGTGGCTTTGATGCTAGGATTCGAGCTGCGCTGAGTCCGAATCCTCTCTAAGGTGTGTCTTTAGGGCTTTCCCGAGAGGCAGTGAAGCTTTTTCTTCCTGCGCCACCATAGGATTGTGCCTTGTTGGAGGAACCAGAAAGGCTTACACCCTCCACTTGAGGTCTGGCCTGGGGCTGGGCCTCTAGCGACAGGCAGCCCAGCTCCCAACCCAAGGTCAATGCGTCCTAGTCAAAAATGCCTTCTCACCAGCCATCTCCTTTCCCGGGTGATCTTGCACCGAGCTCCTGGGGCCAGAGCAGACTCCCTTAGAGGACTTTTGCCTTCTTTCCAAACCCAAGACCTCCATCAAAAGGCAGGAGAGAAACTCTTCACCAAGACAATGGAAAATTTGCAGCCCTCCAGGACTTCCCTTTAGGAGTATTGAAGTTCAGTGCCACAGTTTCCGTTTGTTGTACAGATTGAGGTTAGGGGTCTTCAATCTGCTAAATGGAAGCTCTAGTAAACTGTATTGCTAGTTTTCTAGATCTTTACGGTCAGGTTCTCTGTAGTCCCTTCTCAGCTTGGCAAACCTAAAATTACAGTTCTGTTTCTTATACGTTGTTTAAAGGGGTCAAACTGTGGCAGTTTTTCCAGCTCTTGCTCACCCGTGTTGCTTGCGCAGTTACAAAATGAGAATAAATAAAGCCTCTTAAAAAAACCAAAAACTATGGAGGATGGACAGTGGAGTCCTGTTTGCTTCATTAGAGGAATCAGCCCGGAAACAGATTCTCCTTGATCTTTTTCTTGGCTTTCCTGAAGGACGAGTTGAGATCCCAACCTAAAATGGGGAGAGCAGGAGCTCCGGGACCCCAGCTGGAGGATCTTAAATATGTTAGGGGATCGGAGGCAATTTTCTTGTCCTACGTGCAACCTAAACCTAGATACGGTTTGGGGTGGCAGTAGAGACCCTAGGTGAGACCTGGTAGCCTGCCTTACTCATGTGAAACTCAGTTTTTCTTAAGAGATAGATTATAATCTGAGGCTAAAGGCCTCAGGGGGAAGAATCTACGTGTCTGGAGGACTTGGGGACCAGGGAGATGGGTGGAGAAGGACTTTGGATATTGGAGAGTTCCTCCTTGAGACTGGCTGTGAGTTCAGACTGGAGACTCAAATGTGAGCTGGAAGAAGACGTCTCAGCATCCCAGGCCCTGGCAGTATGGGGGGAGGCCCTATGTTCGAAAAGCCTGGCATATGAGGCGTAGGGGTAGGGACAGAAGATGTCCTTCTTTGCTGTTAGGCAAAGCTTAGGAGCAAGAACGAAATGAACTTGTTGAGTTCAGATACTGAAGGGTTTTAAGTGGGATGCAACACACTTGATTTGTATTTAAACCTCTGCCACAACTGTGTAGCCTCTGTGTGTGTGTGTGTGTGTGTGTGTGTGTCTAGAAGGGAAGATGTTGGAAGAGTTGGATGACATCCACTAGAGTAGAAAGCACTACATTCACTCTTGTGGATTGAACTCTTGTGGTAGGGTGATGCTGGATTTTGGTTTTGTGTTTTTATTTTCTCCTACTGCAGCCAAAGTTGTTAATTCCAGAGATATTCAGTGTCTTACATTAGGTACTATGTAAACTTTTTTTTCTGCTGGAGGCAAACCCTAACTTTGCATTCCTGCTAGGGCAAAGGAGAGCTTTTCCCTCCAATGTAGTGAAGCTTTCACCTTCACCAAGTCATGGCCAGGGGAATACAGTGGATCCATTTCTGGGCTTTGTTCTTTAATTAAGCTTCCGGGTTTGCAGCCCAGAACATGGGAGACAGTAAGAGTGAAGAGAGGCAGGAATTAAAGTTCAGTGATAGGCCAGGGATTTAGTTAAGTGGTTCCACTGTCTGCCTCGAAAGCACAAGTTCAGAGTTCAGTCCCTGGTAAGCACACACCACAATGCTGGGCTCCGAGCACTCAGAAGGCAGAGGCAGGAGGATTGCTTTGAGTTCAAGGCCAGCCTGGCATACATAGTGAGTACAGGGCCAGTGTGAACTACAAAGCAAGACCCTGTCTGAAAACAAAAGGAGGGGTCATAAAGCTCAATGTAAAAGCATTGAGTTCAGCAATCCTCACGACCACACACACACACAACAGTCTCATCATCTATTATTCCCTCTTTTCCACATAGTTTAAGGTTCCATTTCCTTTATGTATTAATTCCACAAAAAAGTATTATGCATTTCCTGGGCACCAGGGACAGTACCAAATATTTCCAGGGATAAAAAGGGACAAGGTTTTTCCCCCATGGAGCTTACAGTCGTTGAAGCCTGCAGAGGACAGGGAGCCAAGTGCAGGCCGGGTGTGCTCCCCATCCACTCTGCATCGGCACATCCACACATTTCTGTGTTCAGTGACTATCTCTCAGCCTTCATCAGGTATGAAGCAGTGGAACAAACCTGCCCCCCGATTTCCTGCCCTCACCATATAGAAAATCTAGAACTGCTACTGTTTTTAGTCAAGTATGAGAGATAGACATTAAAGAAATACTTGATCAAAGGACAACTGAATTACAGTTGACTTCAGTAGCACATGCAGGGTGTAAAGGAGGGACCCAGCCCAAGCCGGGAAGCTAGGCTTCCTGAAGCTCCGAGGTGCAGAGCTGAGACTTAGCCAGGTCAGCTTGCTTCCTTAGAGCAGGATGGAGCCTCAGGGAGCACTGCAAAAACTGGGGTGAGGCCAGTGCCCCTCCTAGCTCCAGGAAAGGAGGGCTGTCAAAACCAGAGGTTAAAGCCCTGTCCAGGCTTCCTCTGAGGCTTTGTGGTTCAGTGGTTCAGCTGTTCCAGTTTTGAGGATTACAGCGCTTGAAACCCTGGTGTGCAGATACTGACTATGGGCTGCAGGGTTAATCCTACCCCCCCATCAGGAGAGCCCAGGAACGATGGTCAAACTGCTTCAGTTTCACCATTTGTCATACAAAGGACCAAGTGAAGAATGAGTAGAGTAATGACGCACTTAAGGTGCTTAGAACATGACCTGACGTACCATCTAGAATATGCTAACACTAGGAGATTATTCAGTATATCCAATTATTTTGATGCAAAGAATGAGAATTTTAAGAGGATCCTATTTATCTTTGCTTATCACAGGCTCAGAGTAATGCAACACAAAATGCAAAAAACTGGCTGGGGGGTAGAGATCAGTGGTTAGACTGCTTGCTTAGCATATGTGAGATCCTGAGTTAAACTTCTAAGACAGACATACAAATATACACACACGGATACACAAGAAATACATAAAAGGGCTCTCTAAATTAATAAAAGTTTCAAACAAATGTACTGCAGCTGTCATTGCTAATATATAGTGTAGTTTTTGCAGGGCAAAAGTTGTATTCTCAATTGTGTGGCTGAATATATTTAATAGTTAACCAAAGGGTTCACTTAACACTTCACAGTGCAGCTACCTGCATATTGATGGTAGCAGAAAGTGTGGCTGAATGTTCACTGTACTGTGCAGTCACTTCTCTTGTATCTGTATAAGAGGCAGGGTGTTAAGCACTTGTTAACTTTACATAATTTGGGGGGGGTACTTGGGATTGAACACAGGGAACACTGAGCTCTAGTCTCTCCTCCCCCTTTTTAATTTTTATTTTGAGACAGAGTTTTGTTAAGTTGGTCAGGCTGACCTCAAATTTGGTGTCCTCCTGCCTCAGCCTTCCAGAATGCTGGGATTACAGGTGTGCACCACCATGTTTGGCTACACAATTTTTTATTCTTTTTTGAGATAGGGTCTTGCTTTATAGTTCAGGCTGACCCTGAGCTCACCATATACCCCGGGCAAGCCTCGAACTCAGCAGTCCTCCTGCCTCTGCCTCCCCAGCACTGGGATTACAGGTGTGAGCCACCTCACCTGGCATAGTTACACAATTTTTAATCTCTTCAAGCTTCCACTGCTAAAAGGGGGTATATGTTGCATTATCTTCACAGGGTTCCAGTGAGTACTAATGGTTTTCGAATAACTGAGCTTAGAGCCAGCTGCCCAGATATTTCTATGGTCCTTGATTTCAATGTAACAGGAATTTTAAAGATTTGCTTGGGCTGTGGATACAGATGATTAGTCTCCTCTTTCTACCTTTCCTCTTGTAAGAGCCTTTGTTTTCACTGTGCCAAACAGGGCAGTGGTATATTGTATAAAAGAAGCATTCTTGAAGACCTCAAATAATTCAGGAGTGATATTCTCACCAGTATAAATCTGAACTCAGAGTTCCATTGTATTGGCTTTGGTAATAGAACTAGGATTTTTTAAAATATATTTTTATGGTATGGTTAAAACTTACAATTAGGGGCTAGAGATTTAGCTCAGTGGTTCCGGTGCCTGCCTCACAAGCACAAGGTCCTGAGTTCAATCCCGGTAACCACAAACAATGCTGGGTGTGGTGACTCACACCCACCAGCAATCAATACCACATACCACAAATGCCGGGCGTGGTGGCTCACACCTGTGATCCCAGCACTCGGGAGGCAGAGGCAGGAGGATTGCTGAGTTCAAGGCTACATAGTGGCCTTGCCCTTGCCTGGGCTACATAGTGAGCTCAGGGCCAGCCTGAACTACAAAGCGAGGCCCTGTCTCAAAAAAAAAAACAAACCCTTGCAATTAGTTCAAATTCACATAAAATACAAGCAGGAAAAAAGCAGAGCATGGTGACACATGCCTGTAATCCCAGTAGTTTGAGGCCGGAAGATTGCCGGGACCCGGGACCTTGAGGCCAGTCTAGGCTACATAGTGAGTTTAAAATCAGCCTGAATTATGGGCCAGACCTCCTTTCAAAAGTAATACACAAAAGGGATTTAGCTCGGTGTTACAGGATCTGCCTCCTAAGCGCAAAGTCCCAAATTGGATCCCTGCACCACATACCACAGGCCACGCGTGGTGGCTCACACCTGTAATCCCAGCACTCGGGAGGCAGAGACAGGAGGATTGCTGAGTTTGCGGCTTGCCTGGGCTACATAGTGAGCTCAGGGCCAGCCTGAACTACAAAGGGAGACCTAGTCTCAAAAACAAAACAACCAAAATAAATACATAACAAAACCCAACCTAACCCAGCTAAGATCAATGTCCACAGTCCTTGCATACTCTGGAGATGCTGTGGTCAAGGAAAACAGGCTTTGCAGTTTTTATAGCTAGATTCTGCCCAGGGATTATCACTTAATTGTTGAGAAATTATAGGAGAATTATTGATGTTTTAGCGCCTCATTCTAATTTTTATACATTGGTCACAGTGATGATTCTAACTCTATGGGGTGGTTCTATGAGTACCCTATAACTATCCTTCATGGAAGAGAAGGGGACCTGGTGGAGGAGGACATCAGTAGACACCTGTCTGGACTCAGGAGGGGTGTGCAACTTTCTGGAGGCTTTAACTTGACCTTCACTCTCCATAGGAGGGATGGGGTGACTTTCCGACCTGCCAGTGGGAGTTCAGGCCCCCTTTCTACCCGGGCACCCATTCATATCACTTCATTTGGTCATTAACTTGTCTATTCATCCTACCAATATTTACGCACATTCTAGGTAGGTACCCTGCCAGACATTGAGCATAGGACAGTGAACAAGGTCCTGAGTTTGATCCCCGGTACCACATACCATAATGCCAGGTGTGGTGACTCACGCCTGTAATCCCAGCACTCAGGAGGCAGATGCCATAAAAATATATTTTAAAAAATCCCAATTCTATTACCAAAGCCAATACAATGGAAATCTCAGTTCACATTTATACCTATGAGGATATCACTCCTGAATTACTTGAGGAAGTTAGAAGAACCTCTGTTCTGATACAGTTTAGTCCACTGAGGAGGGGGTACATAGGAAAGAGTAAATATTTGAATAGTAATTTCAGGTATTGGTTAAATCCTCAAGGGAAATAATGAAGTAAAGTTAAGGACAAGAGATGGTCTCTTTCTGGAGTCAGGGAGAGCCTGAGTAGTCTGAAGGTGAGAAAAGGGAAGGAGGGCCTGCTAAGTGCATAAGGCCTGGGGTAGGTACCAGATGCCTTCCAGAAGTGAGGACACCTTGACCCTGGGGCTGGGGTTGCACATTCCTGCTTCAGGATACTCTAGCTGCTTCCAGGAGACTCAGAGAAGACTCTGTGGACCAGATAGCAAGTACAGCAGCCTGTGGTACTTGGCTCCCCGGCACACTGTGCAACCCCTCTCTAGCCTGGCTACCTCTGCTGGGGAGCCCATGAAAAGCACAGCCTGCTTTTCTCCAAACCTGTTTTTTTCAATGCCATGCGTGAAGTGGTTCAACTGGGCAGGACTTTTTTCTTTTCATAAGTACTATTTTTATTGAAGTTTATCATGAAAGTTGAACTGTATGAGACTACCAATATTCAACCTCTTTTTATATACCGAAATGTCAATTTTGAGCCAGACAGGGTGGTGCATGCATGTAATCCCAGCACTGAGGAGGCTGAGGCAGGGAAATTAGAAGTTTAAGGTAAGGGGCAGGGATTTAGCTCAGTGGATTCCAGTGTCTGCCTCGCAAGCACAAGGTCCTGAATTTGATTCCTGGTACCACATATGACAATGCTGGGCATGGTGCCTCATGCCTGTAATGCTAGCACTCGGGAGGCAGAGGCAGGAGGATTGCTGTGAGTTCAAGGATAGCCTGGGCTACATAGGGAGCTTAGGGCCATCCTGAACTACAAAGTGAGACCCTGTCTCAAAAAAACTAAAAAAAAAAAAAATTTTTTTTCTTTTTTCTATGTAGTACTGGGGATCAAACTGGAGCCCTCGTGCTTCCAAGGTAGGCGTGGTACTGCTTGAGCTAAATCCCTGGCCCTTATGTAAACTTTTTTCAGTCATTGGGCAGCCTTCAAGTATCATTTTGTAGGACACCTACATATGCATACGTAATTAAGATTTTTTTTTTGAGACAGGGTCTCGCTTTGTAGCTCAGGCTGGCTCTGAGCTCACTATGAAGCCTAGGCAAGCCTTGAATTCAGCAATCCTTCTGTCTCTGTCTCCTGAGTGCTGGGATGACAGGCGCGAGCCACCACCCCCGGCACTGTGGTATGTGGTATTGATGGTTGGTGGGCCTGAGTATCCACGCCCAGCATTGTATGTGGTTACCGGGATCGAACTCAGGACCTTGTGCTTGCGAGGCAGGTGCCGGAACCACTGACCTAACCCTCCGGCCCCGTAATTAAGTTTTTCTACACCTTACGTCTTTAATCTATTTTGTGTCAATTTAATTTCTAGCTTACTTGGCCATGTTCAAGGCCAGTCTGAGCTACATAGTGAGTTCAAGGTCAGTCTGGGCTACACAGCAAGACCCTGCTCCCCTCCAATGAAATAAACAGCTTCCAGGACTGGGAGTGGGGCTCAGCATGAGCAGAGTCTTGCCTTATTCCCTTATGTGGCTTTTGTTGAACACAGGCTTTGACATTGTAGGTTAATATTGAAGTCTGATTGAGCATTAGCTGGAATTTCCAAGCAGCTGTCCAGAATGACCGTGCCAGTCCTGCTCTCAGCAGGGCTTTATCAGTGTGCAAGGAATGAATCCGGTGGCAGCTGAAGGGAGGATGCCTGACGTTGCGCAGGAATGAGTGCAGTATGTGTGGTGGTCAAGAGTACAGATCTCTGAGCCAGCGAGGCCTGGATTCAGGCATCCCTACCTACTGCCTCTGTGAGCTTGGCAGGTTCTTGTCACCAGGCTGCAATAAATCCAGCAGCTCTTACTCCGCAGGGTCCTTCACCCACTCCCATATCCAAGACATGCTTGGTAGACGCCTGCCAGGCTCTGTTCTGGGCACTGAGAAGCCAGGATGAGCTGAGCTCCTGGAATTTTGCGTTCAGTTAGGGAAACAACTGAGGACTCTGCGGACACAGAGTTAAGATACTTTTGGACAGTGATATATGATGTGCAGTTGAGACTACAAAACAAGAGACTGTAGCCGAGGAGTGGGGCTCAAGCAGTGGGAGCTCCGTCCAGTGGAAGGTTGAGCTGGCGCGAGGGTCACGCGTGGCAGCGAGCAGGGCAGATGCACAACAGGAAGAAACTTGGTCCTTCTGGAGCTCTGTAACCACGAGAGGCAGCGGAAAGGGCAGTGGCCTTGCCTTGGAAGGCCTTAAGACCTACGGTCAATAGTTTGTGTTTTCTTTAATGATCAGTGGAACGTCCTTGGAAGGTTTTAAGCATAAGACTCTGCTACTGCTTTTAGAGTTACTGATGCCCTTAAATAAGGAACCCAAAAATCTTCATCCCTATTGAGGATCAGGAAGCCAAGGCACAGAGCCATTATCATCCGCGTGCGGAGTCAATCAGCACAGAGAACAGGATGTAGGTTTAGATAATAAGAGGAAATGCTTTTGGTCCATTTCCCAAATGGGAGTTTTAAGGCACAGGGTTTTCTCCATGCTTAGCAATTATCTGGAATCTACCACTCAGTTTTACCAGCCCTGCTTTGCAGAGTTCAGTCAGCTGGATGCTGTGAACTGTGGCCCTGGCCACCACTGGCACCTTAGAAAGGCTCTTTGTTTTAAGGTGCTAGGGCTGAGACCCAGAGCCTCCTGAAAGCTAGGCAAGTGCTCTTTCCCAGCCACACCTCAGTCGTCCAAACCGTGTAGTGGATCATCCAGTCCATCTGTCTTTGCTCTTGAGTCTGATGAGCCAAGAACAGGGAGTGACTCCCTGGAAACTACCAGGCATACAGGAGGCCTGGCCATCTGCCCTTCCTGACTCAGAGGTTCTTGCCTTACTGAGAGCCCAGGGAGTCTTGGGTGGTGGTGCACACCTGTAATCCTATCACTGGACAACCTAGAGGGCTTAAGGCCAGCCCGAGTTACATAGCAAGACCTTGTCTCAAAAAAAGAAAAAGAAGAAAAGATCCGAGAAAGTGTTTCTATTTTCAGGAGAAAGCCTCAGTAGAAGTAGCCTTTGATTCTTGCAGACATAGAGAGATAGGAAATAAGTAATTGTAAATGAATGAATGCAAGTTGCATACTGAGACCAAGTTCGAGTCCTGCCTCAGCAACTTAGTAGGACCCTGTCTCAGAACTGATTAAAAAAAAAAAATTAAAAGGGAAGAGAGGAGCCGGAGGATTAGCTCAGTGGTTCCTGTGCCTGCCTCGCAAGTGCAAGGTCCTGAGTTTGATCCCCGGAAACCACATACAATGCTGGGCGTGGAGACTCACGCCCACCAGCAATCAATACCACATACCACAGTGCCAGGCGTGGTGGCTCATGCCTGTAATCCCAGCGCTCGGGAGGCAGAGGCAGGAGGATTGCTGAGTTCGAGGCTTGCCTGGGCTATATAGCGAGCTCAGGGCCAGCCTGAACTGCAAAGCGAGACCCTGTCTCAAAAAAAAAAAAGGGAAGAGAATGTAGTTCAGTATGAAGGCTCTGAATTTAATTCCTATTATGGGGGGGGTGTCCCTTCATTCATCACGATTTATTTACTTTTGAAACAGGACCTGGCTATGTAGTTCAGGCTAGCCTTTAAAGGCAGTCCTCTTGCCTCAGCCTCTTAAGCACTGGAATTATAGGCATCACAGTTGTGCACCACCACAGCTGGCCAGCTTTAATTTTTTTTTACTTTTTTTTGAGACAAGGTCTTTCTCTGCAGTTCAGCCTATCCTTGAACTTGCTATGTAGCCTAGGCTGACCTCAAACTTGAGTCAGTCCTCCTGCCTCTTCTTTCCAAGTGCTGAGATTATAGACGTGCACCACCATGGACAATTCTAATTTGAATTTTAGGGTTTAAAAAATTGTTTTAATATATTTTTTTAGTTTTTTGAAATAGGATCTTGCTTTATATTTCAGGATGACCCTGAACTCATCTTGTAGCCCAGGCTGGCCTCGAATACACAGCAATCCTCCTGCCTCTGCCTCCCACCACACCTGGCATTGTGGTATGTGGTACTGATTGCTGGTGGGCCTGAGTCACCACGCCCGGTATTGTTGTATGTGGTTACCAGGGATCAAACTCAGGACTTTGTGCTTGCTAGGCAGGCACTGGAACCACTGAACTAAATCTCTGGCCTTTTCTTTTCCTTTTTTAAAGACTTGTTCCATAGTCAAGCAAATGGTCTTTGTTGGTACATATCCAAGTGCTCTTCAAAAGACTGTACATATTGCTGGGTTGGGATAGAACATACTATAATATGGCAACTAGGTGAAGTTAGTTGAGTATTGTTCATATCTTCTATATTGTATTGCGATGGTTCTCTAGAGAACAGAATGAATAGAAAAAATTATCTATAAATAGATGCAAAGGAATTTATCAGGTAGGCACACAGGCTGGAGATTGTGGGGTCCGCAATGCCTGTCTCTGTGTGGAGAGCCAGAGGATCCAATAACCAAGCAGTGATCCTGAGGGTAAATACTATTAGTGGATTAAATTATACCCTTAAATTGTATGTCTCCCTCACCTCACTCAATTCTCTCCTGATTCTTTCTCTTTCCTTTATTGTCTTGTATAAACACAACAAAATAAGTACTAAACTCATTTCATTGCCCAGTGTCACATATGTCACCCTTTATTTTCTTCTTTCTCTTTCTCGCTTTTGCTTCCTTTCTTTTTTTCCTGGTGGCACTGGGGATTGAACCTAGGACCTTCACACTGTGCTGTATCTCAGCCCTTTGTAATACTGTGTATATGTGTGTGGTTTTTTAAAAATTTTCTGAGATGAGCCTCACCACTGTAGTTCTGGCTGGCCTTGAACTCACTATGTAGGCCAGACAGGGCTCAAATTCTTGGTGATCCTCCTGTCTCAGCCTCTCTGAGCCTCCTCCTCCTCCTGTCTGAGCCTCCTTCTTTTTATGCCAGTCCTTTTTATTTTTATTAATTGGTTGATTGATTGATTGAGATAGGGTCTCTTTCTAAATTGCTAAATTGATGTGGCCAGGGATTTAGCTCAGTGGCTCAAGGTCCCAAGTTTGACCCCTGGTACCAAAACAACACCCACAAAATAAAAAAAGAAATAAAATGGATTAAAGATTGATTAAATAAATAAACAAATAAGTAAGTAAGTAAATAAATAAATAGATTGATTGATTGACTGGACTGGGCTGAAATTTGTAACCCTGCCTCAGCTCTCCGAGTGGTGAGATTGCGCTACCAGATGTTGCTATGCAATCTGCCTTTGCCTTTTGATATTTCTTTTTTTTTGTTTTATTTTTTGAGAGAGGTCTCATGTAGGCCACGCTGGCTTTGAATTCACTATGGAGCCTAGACTGGCCTTGAACTCATGGTAATCCTTCTCCCTGAGTCTTCACTGAAATCTGCCTTTAACAATGTCATATCTACTATTTAACAAATCCTAGCCTTTTTTTTTCTAATTTAGCTTGGTTGTTTTTATACTTTTATGTTTATTTTTTGAAATATAAATACCTAGTCGTCTTCAGTACTTAATAATTTCTGTTACCTCATAATTTTCTGGGGCTGGTGGTAATGGTGTAGCTCAGGAGTAGAGCGTTTACCTAGCCCCAAGTGCAGGCCAAACACCTTTAAAAAACGTCTGTCATCATTTTGTGGTATAATTGTGTTGTCTGTTCTTTCTGCAGGATATCACTCATGGTCCCTTGTTTCCTTGTGTGTTTTTGATTTTTAACTTTGGGCTTAAATTGACATGAATTGAAATTGCATCATTTGGAGAGGATTTGTGTTGGCTCTTACACTTTGTTAGGATTTATTCCAATCAGGAGCTTATTAAATTAAATTTTCCCTTTGAGAGTTTTTGAACCACCTAGGGTCCAGGTAGCAGGAATCAGTACCAACTCCTAGGAAGACTGGCAAGTAAGCTCAGTGGTTCTGGTGCCTGCCTCGCAAGCGCAAGGTCCTGAGTTCCATCACTGGTAACCACATACAATGCTGGGTGTGGAGACTCACGCCCACCAACAATCAATACCGCATACCACAGTGCCAGGCGTGGTGACTCACGCCTGTAATCCCAGCACTCGGGAGGCAGAGGCAGGACTATTGCTGAGTTCCAGGCTTGCCTGGACTACATAGTGAGCTCAGAGCCAGCCTGAACTACAAAGTGAGACCCTGTCTCAAAAAATAAAATAAAATAAAAGCTTCAAATCATCAGAAACCCTTAGTACAAATCTGCCATACCAGTTGTATTCTAGAATTTCTCTTTTCTTTTCTTTCTTTCTTTTTTTTTTTTTTTTTTTTTTGCCTCTACATAATCTCTTCTTCTCTTTGGCGTAGTCAGCAGTTGTATTCATTTTTTTCACTGGAGCATTAACCAGGGCTCTTTGTCTACCATCCTATCAGAAGCTGAACCATTTCATTTACATTGTCAGAGAGATGAGAAGGTAATATGACATTGTATGAAGTGTCTTAAGTCTAGACTACTTGGGTTCAAACCCACAGTTAATTCTTACAAGAATTCTAATATAGGTACCATCATTGGGATCATTTTATTTATCAGGAAACAAGGTTCCGGCCACCACATCAAACCAGGGACATGTCCATGTGACAGTCACGAGGCCTGCTCTCTACCTCCACCACAGCCCAGGCAAGTAGGGCCTCAAGATTCCACAGCTGCCTGCGTGCATGTGTTCTGAAGTGATTAAACTGGGGCGAGGTGGGCGGTGTGAGATCGAAGAGGTTATGGGATAGCAGGCACAGTGCTGTGATGTGTCCTGAAGCTCCCTGACTGGCCCTAGGGAAGAAAGAGAAGGGACGATGGCCACAGCTTTTGGTATGCCATAGATGGAGGCTGCTCATAGATGTAAGAAGGTCAGAAAGAAGCTGGCTGTGTGTTTGGTTTCTTCTGTTTCCTACTTTCTAAGGCAAATTGGTTTGGTCCAACCTTCGTGATTCAAATTTAAGGATGAGCCCACTGTCTGTCTTTCTGCCTGCCTGCCAGCCTGCCTGTCTTCCTTCCTTCCCTCCCTCCCTTCTTCCCTCCTTTCCTTCCTTCCCTCCCTCCCTTCTTCCCTCCTTCCTTCATTCCTTCCCTCCCTCCCT
>PVIC010011724.1:0-40942 GCA_004025085.1 Thryonomys swinderianus | reverse complement strand
GATTTTTGAGCATTTACCCTGTATCCAGCAACACTACCAAATTTGGTAATTAAGTCTAGCAGTCTCTTGGTTGAGTATCTAGCTCCATGTTCACCAGCTTTAAGAGCACTGAAGGAGAGAGAAAAGCAGAACGTGGAATAAACCCTGTTGACAAATTATTCATGGTACTTTTAAAACTCTGCAAACATAGCCAGGCATGGTGGCTCACGCCTGTCATCCCAGTACTTGGGAGGCAGAGGCAGGAGGATTGCTGAGTTCAAGGCTTGCCTGGGCTACACAGTGAGCTCAGGGCCAGCCTGAACTACAAAGTGAGACCCTGTCTAAAAAAAAAAAAAAAAAAAAAGCAGCTCTGTAAACATAAAATTAGCACAACATTGCTCTACATAAAGAGAAATATGAGGTTAGATTTCCTGTAGCCTGTGGTAACAATGTCTTTTAATTCATTAATCTATAAGACTGTTTCATATGAGTGGCTGTTTAAAGACTGTACTTAATATGTTATTGATTCCTTAACATGAAACTCACAGCCAACAGCAGTGGAACTCATGTCTGGGTGAGGCTTGTCTAGTGTTTTCTGCAAGGTCGGTACAGCTGTCTTGGGCTTGGAGCACTAGACAACATCAACACTGCATTCGCAGCTATTTTAATCATCAAAATAACCAAAAATCATAAAAAATGGGAAGAATGTGTCACTGAACAGACTGTGTAAAGGACACTTGTTTATGAATGAGACCTGAAACAGGAAAACGGAGTATCACCTTGGTTAACCCCAGCTGGGAATGTGAAAAACAATCCACTCAAATTTGTCCCCACCCTGCACAAGTCTGGGAAGGATCATGAGTACTACATGGTGCTGACTTGAGAGTTACACATAAATTTTTAAAAGCAGGCAAATTCACATAGAGAATCTGCAAATAATACCATATATGCACACCCAGTCAGGACCATTATTTTATAATCACTTTATAAATTGATCAATACTTATTGTTGCCTATTCTTGGCTACAAAGTTCTGTGGTGGAAGGGTACAAAAAATATAGAAGCTATGCAAGGAGTGCATGGATTACCAGGCAGCAAAAGTAAAAGTCCTTAAAAGGATAATGAATGAAGCTGAAAGTGCAGACATAGTGATAGAATACATGTTATAGAAAGTGCATGCCTATTTTACTGTTATTATGGTTATTTCATTATTTTTTCAATATAGATTTAGAAGAGAGAAAAATTAAATTTAGAAATGCACTTATGCTAGGCGCCAGCCACATGTGACTACTTAAGCTAAATTAATTTGAATGAAGATTCAGTTCTTCAGTTCCCATTATAGAAAGTGAGGCTTCAAGTGCTTAGTAGTGAATTAGTATAGCACATTTCCATCAACGATACCTTCCTAACACAATTCTAATTTAGCTTCTCTGTATGTGTGGAAAACCAGTGAAGGAAAGAAAAAAACAAATGTAAAAACATTTTTCATTGGGAATTGTGAAAACTAGAAATTGTATAGAATATTTTAAGTTTTATCTTTATAGAACTTAAAAATGAGAGCTTTAATTATGTCATTTTTTGTACACCAGCAATATTATAAGCTAATGGCTCAAAATACTGTGAGCTTGCTACCAGGCCCTTAGATAACAGTGGTATGTCATGATAACCAACAGCAAAGATCTCCCAACACTGCTTGCTCACACATCAAAAATAAACATATTCCATTTTTCTCCGTTTCTTACCATTTGTGTTGGTTAATTCCATCCTTGTTGGTACCTGGAGAATGAGGCAGACCAGACTGTCTGGTGGACCATATTGTCACAGTTCCATCAGCCACTTACTGTGTAGACTTTCTACCACAAAGAGCAAGACTTTGGGCTCTGACCTGAGCTACACTTCTCCAGAGCTTTCCAAGTGACCCTGAAACCCCCAAACTTGTAGCATACACGCTGAGGACTCCAGGAAACTGGAGTAGTTCCTCCTATATGCATTCCCTTTCTACAGGCCCTGTAGGCTGTGAGAGGCTCTCCCTTTGTGACAGGCTTGGCAAGACTCCCTACTAAGCTACAGTGCACAGGCCTTAGCCAAGAAGTGAACACAAGTTCACTCAATTCTCAGATCCCCAAATATAACATACCAAAATATATCAATTTTCATTGCACCCTTGCATTTACAAATGCTTTTTTTCATTCCTAGTCTAGTTTAGGAAGTATTTCCCAGTCAGAGAGAGGTAGAAGAGAACAGAAACTGCTCTGGAAGGAGACACACAGTCCATGGGGACTCTTGTGTCTTGGACTTAACCCTGTCGCTTTTAAATTGAGAAGATTAAGAGCTTGTCTTCTTTTTCAAGTACAGGTCTGATAACCCCCCAAATCTCCCACTCAACAACAACAAAAAAAAAACAAAGAACATGCACATTAATTTCTCCAGTTTATCACCCCAGTAGGGAACCAAGCTATAGAGTGAATGTTTCTTTAAACACTCACATTAGTTATTAGTCTTCCTTGCACCATATCAGGGTGCTCCAATTCCTAAGCAGTGGTCTATCTGCTGTTATCAGTATCATGGAGGATATAGAGAAGTAGCCAACTTGACAACAGAAAAGCAGATCTGATAGACTGACACACCTGTGGTCAAATCACTGGCCGTGGCTTAAAAAATGGGCACATCATTCATGACCTGGTCTATCACATACCTCATTTAAAAAAAAATACTTAACTTAGTTCAAAATTTACATCTGAAGATTACTTGAGAAAAGGGAAGAGGATAATGGAGATCATGCTTCCTGAAATTAAGAAGAAATACTTCCATCTTCCATCTCATGCTTTAAAAATAATCTAACACATTAGACAGTTGCTGTTCTCAGCCAAGACATGAAAAATGACTTTAATTTTAAAAATTAAGCCAGGTGTGATGGTGCATGCCTGTAATTTCAACAGTCAGGAGGCTGAGGCAGGAGGATTGCCACAGGTTTGAGGTCAGCCTGGGCTACATAGTAAGTTCAAGGTCCACCAAAACTGCACCAAAAAAGTTGGATCCCTCAACTTTTCTGAGTGAGACTCTGTCTCAAAAAATATATATATATTAGATTGAGTAGCCAAACATAATATTATCCTAGCATGAGTTTTATTTTATTGGTTACTGGTCAGGGACTCTAAAGGTAAATTCCAACTCCAGATATTACATTTTGCTGGAAACAATACAGTGGGTCACGATTCATATTTTTAATGATGAGATATCTTGATTTCTCCTATTATTCCTTTGTGAAGTACAAATGGACATGGTTGACACTGACATATGGTATGGATACCTGTGTGTTGTAGGCAGCTGCCCTAGAAGAAAATCATCTATGCTTCCTTATCTGCTGGTCTTGGACAGTTTAGCTCGGACTTATAACTTCCCAGGGGCCTTCACTCAGCCTCTGAGCCTACAGTGACCACTGTGAGAGGAAGGGTAAGAGTCCCTGCTTCTTTCACGTCCCTCACAGACAGACCATTCCACTTGCGAGTACAGTCTGACATACCTGGAATCCTTTAAGGTAATATTGTATTGTTTCCTATGGGTGATTTGCTTTTAAAGAAAATATAAAATACAGTAACCACACAGGGACACATTAGAAGGTGACAGTGTACAAGCGTTTGACATGGATCCCTCAAATAACTAATGTTTATCTACTTACTTAATTACCCAACATACATACTCACAAAATACCTTCTCCTCCATGACAAAACTGCTCACAGTAAAAATATAAAATGAAATAAATATAATAAACAGAAAACAAATACAGACAGTTAAATTCTTATTTTACTAAACTTTGTATATAACCATACCAGATATATAAAGATGTATGAAGAAGTAATTTTAAGGCCAGATGTATTGGGCCACACCTAGAATCTGAGTTACTTGGGACACTGAGGCAGGAGGATCGCCAAGTTCACAGCCACCCTGGCCGGTTTAATAAGACCTTTTCTCAAAATGAAAATGGTCAAAGATGTAACCCAGAGTTAGAGCTCCTACATAGCATATATTGTATCCTGAGTTGATCCTCAGTACCACATCGAAAAAGAGATTTTAATAAAGCCAAAACATACACAAGAATGAAAATACAGGTGTCTTCTAAATTATACCACTGATATAATGCTTTAGTTTTTTTTTCTGTACTTTTACAACAACAATAAAAGAATGCATTTGATTTTAAAGAGTGAATCAAATTCAGAAAATTAGATCATATAGGAATTGGATTTGTAGTACCTAAACAAGAAGTACAACCTAATGGTAGCAGTGTTTTATTTTTTATATTTAAACCCAAAAGGAGTTACGCAAAGATGAGAATGGTAATAACTCAAGTTCTTTTTCTTCATCCATATCATCTGTCTATCTTGTTTATTTTAAATATACTATTTAATCACAAACATATGTGGTATGTGGTATCCCCAGAATTGCAGACATGATCTTTGTCAGAAATGTGCTTGAATTCCATTCTGTTACCAATTTGTCCTAGATATAAACATATGTTACTAAATCTATATATATGGAAGCAGACTGGATAGTTGGAGATTTTCTAAATTAATTTCCATGTAGAATACAATTTTATTAAAGGACAAGTAATAAATATATATACATATATATGAATCTATAGCTGGCATATATTATTGAAACTTAGTAGTACTCATAAAAAATTGTTTGAAAGTTGAACCAACCACAAATTTTCTTGAAGGAGTATTGCATCACAGATGTTTAGCACTGTCAGCCTATGGTGATGACGAAAAGCAAGCTGACTCCCAGTCATCTGTGCTCCTGTTCTCAGTCTCTACAGACAAGGCATCTCTGTCCTGCTATACAGAGGGCTGAGACCTCCTAGCACCTTACCCTTGGCACAACACCAACCCTACAAGGACAGCTAATCGAATGTGGAGTTGCAGAACTCAGTTTGCTCACAGAAAAAGAAATATTGGAGTAGATCACAAGCCTCCACTGGATATTTTTAGTTGAATTCTTTATTGGTACATTTTATGTATGGCTCACAATCAGTTTCATTTAAAGATATATTATGTAGCGGATCATAGTTGGCACTTACCCTGCTTTGGAAAGTTTGATATTAACTTGAATTTTAACTAGTTTTCCATAATAATTTCCAGTACTCCTTCATGCCAGATTTTCTCTGACCACTTTTGGAACTATTTCTATTTTTATCGAGGTCCATATTAGGGAATTGTACATACAACAACCTTAGTATCTGCAGTTTACTTTTCTTATTATTATCTTCAAACTCTGTTCCTTCAACCACTAAGTGCTGTCTCTCAGTGTCTAGATTCCAAGATTTAGTTATATAACTTGGGTCCCATTTCAAGAATGTGTTCTGAGACCTTTGATGAAACTGTTCCTTGCTCATCATTTTTAAAATCATTTTCACCCCCTCATATAGCTAATTAGGCATAAAACTGATTTGAGAGGGGAGAAATTAAGCCTCAAGTCCTACTTGAAGTTATACTTGAAAAGAGTAAGATAATACTTTCAGTAGTTCAGAAACTGCCAAGTAGATAGCAGGACTCTAGAGACACAAGGTTGCCCTCACTCTGCGTTTGAAACTGCGGAGGACTGATCAGCAGTCAGCCATCCATTGAGAACACAAACACACCTGTGCTTCCTATTTATGGTCACCTGCTGACTAATTCCTCATTCTTTTCCACAACAACTTTCCCAACAAACAACTGTGTTTTATTCTATTCAATTCCTATACATGTGTGCATCTCAATCTGCCCATAACTGGAAATAAACCCTGGGGTGATTCTCCCATCAGATTTCAAGAGCTGATGGCTAGGTCACATTTTCCCCCAATTTATGTTCAATCATGTCACACTAGTGATTTAAAATCAGCATAGTAAAAATATTTGCACCACAGAATACAGCAAACACTGCAAGTCAGCATTTTTGCCCTCGCTCCCTCCACAGAGCTGGTCTTTAAGTGTTTAGCAGTGCTCCAGAGAGCAGATAGGTCTGTTAATGCTTCACATGGGGAATTTCATCCACACTCCTTCCTCTCCTAGCTTGAGTTCCCAGTGGGCACTACAAGAAAGCACGTGGATGAATGATTCACAAGCTACAAGAGTTCACTTAGAGGTGGGTGATGGGGATCTATTCTATATTTACTCCCCGTAGTGTAGGCAGAAGGAGAAATGATGCCTAAGTGCTAGAATACATAGTAACTGTTTTCCATGTCTAATATGAGGATGCAAGTATCCTCTAAGTCCTGACTCTTCATCAACGTTTCAGAAGTTAAACCCACAGTTTTAACTGAGAACAGTGTAATGAAAGATACAGGCAGAGTTGAAGAAAACAGTAAAGCAAGCCTGAACTAGCAACAAAGCAGAGAAGAGCCATTCCCTTAGGCCTGAAGGCAACAAGGCAAATGCTTCTTGAAGCCTAGCGCTAGATGAGAAAATCTTCAGAACTGTGGCAAGGCATATAGAAGCCCAGATCTCTTTCTCAGTCACCACCCCCTTCCTTCCTCATGTCTCCCATGAGCCAAGCCAGCCTTAAGGCAGAGAGTGAGGGGTCGGTGCTGCAGGTAACTGGCTGCAGGGCAGAGCATAGTCAGGCAGGAGATAGAGAAGGTTGTGGAGATGAAAGAGACTTAAACCATCAGGCTGTGCACTCTCCTTTCCCTTTGGTCTGCTTTCTTCTTCCCCCTCCCTGGAGCCTCCTTCAGCTGTGTACTTCTGTGTTTCACAGAATGCTATTTTATTCTGATGAAAAAGGAGGGTTCTGAGT
Source organism: Thryonomys swinderianus (assembly GCA_004025085.1). Classification (NCBI taxonomy): domain Eukaryota; kingdom Metazoa; phylum Chordata; class Mammalia; order Rodentia; family Thryonomyidae; genus Thryonomys; species Thryonomys swinderianus. The sequence continues at coordinate 34,193 of PVIC010011724.1, read as the reverse complement.
GTAAAAGAAAGGACTTGGAAGGCATGAACCTGCTGTGGCTCTAATTTCAAGCAACGCACAAACTGCAAAGCATGGTTTGTAGCTTACATAGAAAAATCATAGATACATACAGATAGAAACATGTGGTGTCAATGTACTCTCAAGTCATCTTTAACAGGGAAAGCGAAGCTAACACATTCCTTTCTTTCGACACAGAATAGCACATAGACTTTCCACACTGTTTCAGAGCCTGACAAATGGACAACAAAGCCAGCAGAGTCTGAGTCACCCAGCTTGAACGTGTTAAGGGTGTTTTCCTGAGTGCTTCACTTGCTTCACTTGGCAGCACTTGCTGGAGAAATAGTCACAAAGATCAAAGGTGTTTTAAGATAACAAAATCAGTTACAATGTCCTTCCCTTAAAATACTGAGTAAAATTATAATAGCAACCAACTCTGACTCAGAACATCTCTACATAACAAGCAGCATCTCCACACGTGCCGTTAGTTAGGGGATGAGTCTGCCGAGGCCACCGTATGGAAATGCCACAGACAGAGTGGCTTAAACAAGCTTTTCATTCCCTTCCAGTTCTGGAGACCACAAGCTCAAGATCAAGACGCGCATTTTCCCTAAGAGCATGGCTGGCTGATTGGTGTGCTGCGGATATTACTTGAGAGTGCTCCTAAGGGTTCATGTGTTGGAATGTTGGTCCCAATGCTTCCAGGAAGAGAGGTGGGACCAGGGGTAGGTCATGAGGTCACTGGAGAATTTAATAACAAAGAAATTAATGTAATTCTCCCTGTGAGACTCCAGTTACTATCGGGTGTGATTTCTCCCCTCACATGCAATCTCACCACTGTGATGCCACCTGCTATGAGGTCTTCACCAGGGTCAGGCAGAAGCCACTGCAGTGCTCTTGTACATCCAGAGCTGTGAGTTAAATGAACTTTAAAACCTTTTTTCTTTATAAAATACTAAGCTAATGGCATTTTATTATGGAAACAGAAAATAAAGTAATATGGTAGTAGATGGCTGCCCCCTCCCTGTGTCTTCATAGCACATTCCTTGGTAACTTGTCTGAGTTCTAATCTCCAAGTCTTATATTGACCTCAGTTATACTGAGTTAGGCTCCACCTTCATACTTCATTCAGCTTTATCACTTGAAAGACCTTGTCTTAAAGTATATTTACTTTCTGAAGTACTGGGAATTTAGACTTTAACATGAGTTTTCTGAGAACCCCAGCAATCAACATGTATATCTCTTCTCTCTCACTGCCCATGCTACAGAGATTCCTTGGACTGAACAGTTTGTTCTAGGGTTCCCTTACTTCACCCAGTCAGAACGCATCATTCCTTGATTCCTTTCTTCCACTCTACGTCTTCTCCTTCCAAGTATAATAGCCAAATTATATAATAGCCAGCTATCAAATTACAAGTTATGGATGAATAAGATTTTGGTTCATTTTGCTTATAAGGATATCAATCTCCCAGGGAGCAGGAGCTTTCTGGGAACCATACCAGTGCTCAGAGAGGAGACTAGAATGGTAAGAATTCCAGGTATCTCTAACGCTAGAAAGAGGGATGTTTGAGGGAATGTGGTGATTATACTTGACTTCAAATACAGAGGCGGTAATAGAAGGACCCAGCACTGGCCAGGCACACAGATGGAACTGAGTCCTTGTTAATACCCTGTGCACAGAGAAGTTGCTCTGTCTCTGCTTAGATTTTCCTGTCACCTCACTCACGCTGTCCTCTGTTCAGACCACTGTTTCTAACCCTAGTTTCCCCGTCTTCATTCATAGTTCTTTTATGTTCTCTCCCCAAAGTGATCTTATGACATAATTTTTAAAATTCAAAATGCCTCCCCCAAGTTCCTTTACAAAAGCCATCAACGAATTCCTGTTCCTTTTGATAAGAACATTTACTTCTAATCAGGGTCTTAGAACAGGAGTCAACAAACTAGACCAAATCTGACCCCTTGATTATTTTTGTACAGTCTGAGATCCAAGAGTGAATTTTCCATTTTTAAATGATCAAAAAAACTCCAAAGAAGGTTTCATTACACATGAAAATTACATGAAATTCAAATTATAGTGCTGAGAAATAAAGTTTACTGATGCAAAGCTATGCTCATTAACTTACATATTGTCTGGCTGCTTTTCACCTCGGCAATGAGTTAAACATTTAGCATGAGACTCTATGGCTCGTAAACCTAAAATATTTGCTTTCTGCCCTTCACAGCAAAAGCTTGCCTATCCCTGCGAGAGAGAATTTAGGTCACGGATACCTTCTTCCTCCCATCCTCACCTCAGAGGGTCCCACAGCACTTCCTGTGCCTTGGCCATGCGAACCATCTGCCCAGTCCTCAGCCTGCCTGAGCACATGTTCCTGCCCAAGGCCCTGGAATGTGCTGCTTTCTGAACCCGAAATGTCTGGCTCTGCTTCTCACTGGCTGATTTCTTTTTCCTCAGAGCTCAGCAGAAATGTCATTTCTTCCAAGAAACTCTTCCTGAGCTCTCGCTACAAAGTAGCTTCCAGCCCGTCTTCCATGTCCTATTGAACTAACCATTCTTAACCACTTACACAAGGCTAAGCCACACCAGGGCATTTAAATAAGTCTTAGCTTTTGAGGCATTGAAAATAAAATGGCATCATCTGTAATTTTTCAGCAAAATTACATCATAACATATTTTAATAAACTATTTCCTAAAAGTGATTGTCTGTTGCTTTAATTTTGAAAAATATAGAAGATTATAAAAAAGAAAATCTTTAAATTGTTCTATTATATCAACATCCTCAGCTCATTCATATACTTCTTTGGTTTTTAATATAGCCTTATCGTTTAAACTAAAGCTCAGTAACTAGTCAGTGATTAGATTTCCTGACTCTAAGATATGAGTATTTGATGCTATTGAACATATTAGAGAAGAATAATGTATAGATTCATTAAGATGCTACTTATTTCTATTATAGGAAATGTATGATCATAAATAAACACATACATGTACCTCATCTTGGTTCTCTATTATGAAATGTAAATGATTCTACTAAATGCTTGGCTTCCTAAAATGGAAGCAAGAAAGAGCAGGAAAAAGGAAGGAGGGAAAGGAAAAGGAGAAAGAGTTAGGAGAGAGAGTACACACTGCTTTATTTTTCTTGAATTTACATTTTTATAGAAAATTGTACACCCATCTCATCTTCTATATCTCCTTATTAGAGTTTTATGTTAATTTAGCTTGTGAGCATTTCAGAAATCACTGTACACAAATTACAAAGTGTCTTCAATCTGGGCTCTCTTTAGGCCTTGAGTTTTGTTTCTCAGCAGCACTGGTCACTATTACCAGTCTTTGCAAAACACCTCTGAAAATTCCTTGACACTCCCACTAAGGGGGTGAGCTGTGTCCCCTCTCCTTGAATCAGGACAGGCTTATGGCTTTTTTAAACAATGGAAGAGGACAGAAGTGATGCTATATAATCTTAGATCAGAAAAGACCATGAAACTGAAGATGTTAATGAGTTCTAGAATGTATGTATGATAGATATTGTGAAGTAGAAAATATTCAAAGGTAGAGTAGTGAGTAATGAGGGGTAAAGGAAAAATGTGATGGTAATTAAAAAAGGAGGAAAAAGAAAGAAAAATTATGTCATATACTGGTACAAATTCCCAATATTGAGTGTGATCATGATGTGTATATACAATGTACCAAAAAAGATAAATTTTAAAAAAGGAAAGAAAAGAAAAAGACCATGAACTTCGCACCTACTTTGAGGGGGCAGAAGGACACCCCCCATGGGGCACCACCAGATAAGAGGTTCAACAGCTCTGACACCACCAGGCTGTAGGCCTCCAGTACACGTTCTGCTCAGTGTGAGCTCCCAACAACTACTGGCACCTGCCAGCCATGCAGGAAGCCAGTCTAGATATTCAGCCTAGACCAGCCATTGCGGGTTGAACTGTGATGGAACATAATATTATTTAGTAAATTTTGTCAAGCAGACTCGAGTAAGTGCTATCCCCAGGGATAAGTCATCTCCCCTTCCTGGCATGAGGGAGGAAAAAGTGACACTTCCTCAATCATTACCTTCTTTAGAGAATAGAAGAGGACAGAAAGTGCTTCATCTGCCATTTCTGTCGCCTTCAGCTCAACAATCCTTGTGATAAAGTAGCACAATTTAAGGTGTCACATCCAGGTCCTTTCCAATATTATGACCTTGTGATCGTAACCGGAAATGTCTGCTACCAGTGAATTTTGTAACCCTATGTGATACAAATATCTTCCACCCTTTCTTGAAGTTTACTATTGTTGTTTGTCTTACAAGGATTGACCCAGCCATACTCCCTCTTATTGTGACCATTAAAGCAGCCACATGAGCTAAAAAGCACTCACTATAAATAATCACAGATTCTTGCTAATGGCAGGATTCTGTCTAGACCACAACACATAGCCTCTCTCTGCCTTGGCAAGAATTACTCCACAGCATGAATCTTTCTCCTCTCAAAACGGAAGTCATTGTGACTGTTGGGACAAAGGCTAGAGGGGTCATGCCGCACAGGAGCAGCCCTGATTGGCTAACTTCCAGCCTCATTTGTCATGAGCTCACTGCAGAACCTCCATTAGTACAAGGTTCTTCACTTAAAATAATGAGAGATTCAACTCACTGATAATTAAAGTCCTGCCCATAAACCTTAGAATCCACCTTAAATAGTGACCTTGATAAGTTAGGTGTTAAAACTTGACTATAATGTACTCCCAGGTATGAGAACCATAATTTATTCTGATTCCTAGAGCTTAGACATCAGGAAAATGTATCTCAGTGATGGGACAATGATTTGTCTAGACATCTAGCCACAGAGTCAGGGCCAGAACGCAGACGAGGCAATCACCCTGACCCAAGGGCAAGGGCCCTGCCCTTTCGCTGTGTCTTCTTTAACAAAAAAAGCATCTGGGAGGGTAGGTCAAAGTTTCCCTGAGAAACTTTCTGAGAGCTCAGAGTTTCTTGCAAACCTCTCTGAGCCTACTGCTGAGCCAGCATAGATCTCTTCCTGGGCCAGCCCTCCGCCAGGGCAGGCCCAAGGGGTGACGGACAGGCAGTACTGCAAGGTGGGTCCCAAATGCACTAACAGTTCACGCTGGGGTGAGGAGAAAAACCAAGTGAGCAGGGTAACGCCTACTGGTGCCAAAGTCCAACAAGTTCACACTTACCTTCCAGATCATTACGATAGCATACCTGATACAATAAGAGAACAGAATGTGCTGTTTAGCAGTCACTTGATTAAAAACTTTTTTTTTTTTTCTTTTTGAGACAGGGTCTCGCTTTGTAGTTCAGGCTGGCCCTGAGCTCACTATGATGTGATTAAGAACTTTTGAATCTTAGACCAAAGTTACACCAGCCTCCATTTGCGTTCTCGCTGAAGACCTTCCACACATCAGGAATAAGCCTGCCTAGGATTCCAAATTTCAGTGCAGGGAGAGCCCATGGGAATTGACTATTGCAAGAAATAACATGTGTCTGTCCTACGCCACACTCGGATTGTATAACAGTAGAAAAAAAGGTTAACAGCTCCTCTAACAATGATATAAATCTTATCCTTGCATCTGTTTTCCTCTTCATGTGTGTTCTGACTAGGTGTTATGATCTGAATACTTGTCTGCCTTCCAAATTTCTATGTTGATACCTAATCCCTGATGCAATAATTTGAAGGGGAATATAAATAGTTCATGAAGACGTGACCTCCTTGGATTGGATTAGTGCCTTTCAAGAGGCTTGAGGAAGGGTTTCATCATTTCCACCAGGTGGGGAAGCTGCAGGAAGCCACCATCTTGGAAGTGAGGAGCAAGCCCTCAGCAGAGCCTTCGTCTTGGATTCTGCAACTTCCAGAACTTCAAGCAATACATGTATTTGTAAATTACCTCCTGTCAGTTAATGGTTATAGTAGCTCAAACAGAGTGAGACCCAGAAAACCACAACATACAGAATTTCTTTTCTGGGTCTGTCTGTATGTTAGAAGTAGGTGGTGGGTTCTCCCATGTCACAGCCTGGGGCTCCCCTGGGATCCTAACAAAACATGCTGGGCCGGGGGGTTAGCTCAGTGGTTCCGGTGCCTGCCTCGCAAGCGCAAGGTCCTGAGTTCGATCCCCGGTAACCACATATAATGCTGGGTGTGGAGACACGCCCACCAACAATCAACACCGCATACCACAGTGCCGGACGTGTTGGCTCACGCCTCTCATCCCAGCACTCAGGAGGCAGAGACAGGAGGATTGCTGAGTTGCGGCAGTTTGCCTGGGCTACACAGTGAGCTCAGGGCCAGCCTGAACTACAATGCGAGACCCTGTCTCAAAAAGCAAAAAAAAAAAAAACATGCTTCCTGGCTTACAAGCAGATGCACAAATAGAACACCCTCATCTTGCATAAGCAAGATGGTTATCAGTTAAATTGTTTTCTTTCTTTCTTCTGGGCTGTGCTTTGTCCATTGTCTTAAATAGAAAAAAAAATGTTTCAAAGGCATGATATTCTCAAACATGATTCAATGATAAATATTCATCATTGACACAAATTCTTTCTAAGTAATATATTTCTTTCGTGGCCAAAATACAGAAACTCTAAAGGGAGTAAAGGTAATTGTAGTTTGGTTTCTTTGTCATCAGTAAGTCCCAGAATGAGTGTCTAGAAAGACCAAGAGGACTCCTAGTATTCTCCATCACATTTAAGGCAGTGTAGAGCAGGAACATTGTAGGTTCTGTAAAAAATATCTACTGTTCCTCTTCGTCATCCCAAGTGAAATAAAATAAAATTAGGGCACACTGAGAACTCAATTTCACTATTCATCATTTGTTTTAATTGAAGTATATTACTACCAGTCTGTGTAGAAGTCTATGTCTGGTAGGTGTGTAGCACAGATGGTTGTATGGAGCTGAATGGAAGTTCTGAGCATGCTCACAAGTATCTTCAGGTCCCAAATGCCTATCAGTCCCAAGAAACTATCAGAGTAAGAATGTTGTAAGACCTGATAGAAAGCTTTGTCTGTAGATGACAAAGCAAGTGATGTGAGACTCATCTTCTGGCCCCGTGAGGTATTTATTATGTGCATTATTTGTGCCTGTGAGTCCTGAGCAGCCACTCTGTGCTGGTGCTGAGCGCTTTGCTCACATTTCGTGTCACTTTGTGTTTGTGTCCTGCAGGTGCTGAGTGTCCGATATCGTCCATGTCCATAGAGTCTTCCCTCGTCATGACAGCCACAAGTGCAACAACTGTGCCTATTGGGCAACACGTGAGTTAAACGGAAAGCCAAGGCTGGTTTTTTTGCAGTATTGGAACTCTGTTATGGTGTTAAAGAATGAGCTATGTACTATATTCTGCCGGATGGGTGCCAGGGAGGTCTCTTGAGGCTCGTCTTTCTTCTGGCTCAAAGTCTCTACTCTAACTAAAAATAGGCCATAGCAACTCCCCAGTGCACTGGCATCCCTTTATTTCAGCACACAATTCATGCACACACACATGAACACACACACACACACCCTTACCTTTCTGTACCACTGGTGCCCCTGGACTACACTGTATTCTCCCCACCTGCTTGCCAGGGAGTCATCTTGCTTCGTTCCCCTTCCTCTCTATTATATCAACCAGCCAGCATCTGCACACCTTCCCTCTTCACGTACCCTCAAGTCCACCCACCTCTCTAGGTCGTTCGTGGTGCCATCCTCCCTCAAGGCACAAGCTGGTCCTATCTTGCTCTTCAGGCCTCAGCTCCTGGTAGCATAGTGCTGGCACCTAGTAGGAAATTGACTGTATTTACCAAAGGAATGATTCCCTTGTACAACTACTTGATTCATTGATAAGGACATAATTCTGTTCAGGTAATATGACTCGGTAGGTGACCAAATGGGAGATAGAAGTGATTCCTGGGTACCTCCCTAGAAATGTGACAAAATGTCAGGTGTCTCTTCTGCCAGAATGGATTAATCTCCTGACCTACAGCATTGTTATTTCCGGGCTTTAAGGCCAAATTCTCTGAAGTCAGGACTCTCCATCCCTCAGCTCAGACGCAACTGTCTGTGTTCAGGGTAGAATGGCTGTAGACAGTCCCTTCAGGTAAAGCCATGAGTTTGGCCGGTTCACCAAGCCAAGGGGAAACGGGAGATAGGTGCAGCAGGTGTTTTAGGACCTGAGTGAATGGAGTGTGACTCGTAGCATGGGCTACTCTCACAAGGAGGGGCAGAGTCTGAGGGAATATCTGAGAAATACAGCCTGAGCCAGTTTGGCTCTGCCTCTAGACCTAGATACCTCACAAGAGAAAAGCAGCAATAATTCACACTTAAGTCAAAAACTGGAGACTCTGTACTTCCTGTCTGGCCCCTGGCCCCTAACTCCTTGCTTTCACTCAGAGCCATGACTCTCTTTCTAGACATGAATCTAACAGACTCGCCTGTCTGGATTTCCTGGAATTTTCCAACCATTGCTGTGGACTTGTTCCCAAAGACTTCCACCTTCCTCCTTCCACCTGCCTCCTGAGAGGGGGCATGTCTATGAAGCAGGTGACTGCGTGGTGTTTGTGGGTGGCTGCCTGGCTTGATCCCCATGGCAGGTGAAGGTTTATCGTCACCCAGATATATGAGCTACCCAGTTCATTGTGTAATTTATCGCCTGAGCCAAAATACAGTGGAATAAGAGCTAACGAAGCGATCCAGCTGGCCAGGAAGTGTTCTACAGGAACACACGGAACCCAAGAGGGATCTTCCCTGGCTCTGCCAGATGGCTCATTACTGGCAGTTGCTAGAGTCCCTGGGCCTCTCCCTTTCTTCTTTTTTGCCCCCCTAGTTCTTTTCCTTCTTTTTTCACTGTCTCCCTTCCTTCCCCACCTTCCTTTTCTTTCCTCCTTCCCTATTGTTCGTCCTATTCTTTCTTCGCACCTAGTACTGATTTGCTTGGATTGCCCTGACAAAATGCCACACACCAAGTAATTTAAACCGCAGGCATTTATTTTCTCTGTGCTGGAGACTGGAACTTCAAGGTGTGAGTAGCTTTGGTCTCCTCTGAGGCCTCTCCTTGGCTTGCAAAGGGCTGTCCTTTTGCTATTTTTGACATGATTGTCCCTCTGTGGACAGAATGTCTCTCTGAGTCCTAATCTCCCCCTTTTAATAAGGAAACCACTCAGATTAAACCATAGCTCAACTAACTTATTATTTTTAAATTAGTTATTTCTTTATTATGAGTATCTTTATTATGAGATACTGAGAAACTGAGCTGCAATATATGAAGGAAGTGTTGCTACAGTTCAGCATATAATTTCCCCTTCTGTCTTTCCTTCATTTTTTTCTTTGATTTAATCCTTTAATCACTCAGTAAGTACCTATTGAGGGTATTGGCAATGGTCAGATGCTACAAAAAAGGAGACAAAAAAATTCTACACAACTCCTTTAAATACACACACACACACGCACGCACACACACATGCACACACCACTCTCCACAAAGCTCCCTTATTTTAGGACTCCCCTGACATCTTGTCAGATTGAGACCAAGATTAGCTTTTGTCACATCACAATTAGTAGCACATATACCTGATTCTAAGTGGCAAGACAAAGGCCAAGTCAGTATGGGATAGCAAAGGCAGCTGACAGGAGTTAGACCCTGGCGCTGCCTTTGACCATGTGAGTGACCTTGACAAGGGATCCCATCTGCAAGAGCCTCAGCTATAGAAATGCAAGGGGTGAGGCTAGATGTCCACTCAAGTCTTATCAGTCTCCACTGATCATAATAGCTGAAAGATGCTCTCAGTGTGAGAAGGACATTATGATAACAGGAAGAACCCGTCTCCTAGGCAAGGAATGTTCAAAATAGAAGCAGAAAACAGCAACAATCTAACTCTTTGAAACGCTTGTCTGTCCAGAGACATACAATAAATGCCCTGTTTCCCCTTAAGAGATTTAAATTGCACCTCTGAGTCAAACTTAGTAGAAGCAGACCAATCACAGGGAAATCCACGGTCCCCAAAACATAAAATCTTAAATATCTGCGGAGAACCACTGCCACCTGCAGGTAAGGAGGTGATGTCGCATGTGGTAACTGAAAAACTACGAAAAATTGCCAGTTTGAGTCAACTGAGTATCAAATCAGAAGCACTAATCTTACCCAGGAGCTGAGCTTTAAAACTTTCCACCAGACCGTGGACTTTCCCACAGATTAATTTTAGCGACGTTTTAGATTTACGTTTGCACCACACTACTTCACCCCTGCTTCACAAACCAGATCTAAATGGTATGTATTAATAAAAGCCAGTTGGTCACAATCTATTATTTGGAGTGTATAGCTAGGTTCCCGGGCCTTGTATCCTTTGGCCCAGACATTTCTAGTCACTCCGTCCGCTCATCAGCCTGGCAGACCTACAGATTGCCTGCCAACTCGAGAATTCAACCTCATGGGGAAAACTACGTATTTATTGAGTTCAACTAAAGATGAGGCATTTTGTACACTCAAGGCTATGTGGAGAAATCCAAGACATCCACCTGATCTTTCCTTCTGTCAAGGTAGCATGAAAATATAAAAGGAAAACAGCAATTATTTAAAAAGCAAATTATCATGCCAGCCAATAAATAAAATATCCCCAAGAATGGAGAGGACAATAATTTGGGGGGTTTTTTTCTTGCTCCATTTCTTTATTGGTACACTGTATATATACACCATGAACACACTCAATGTTGGGAATTTGTACCAGTATATGGCATGATTTAATTCTCATTTGTCCCCATTCCCCTACCTACCCCACAACCCCCCTCGCCCTAAATAAAATAAAATATGTTTTCCTTTTTTTTATTATCATCACTTTTCTTTGTTTTTTGAGACAGGGTCTCACTTTGTAGTTCAGGCTGGCCCTGAGTTCACTATGTAGCCCAGGCAAGCCTCGAACTCAGCAATCCTCCTGCCTCTGTCTCCTGAAAGCTGGGATTACAGGCGTGAGCCACCATGCCCGGCACTGTGGTATATGGTACTGATTGTTGGTGGGCATGAGTCACTACGCCCAGTATTGTTGTATGTGGTTACCAGAGATTGAACCAGGGACCTGTGCTTGCTAGGCAGGCACTGGAACCACTGAGCTAAATCTCCGCCCCATCACATTTTTTTCTTTACCCCTCATTACTCACCTCTCCATCACATTTCTCTTTGAATATTTTCTGTTTCACAATATCCACATTCTAGAAGTCATTAATGTCTTCAGTTTCTCATACCAGAGAACAGATATGATATTTACACATCTGTGACATATTAGGGCAATAATATTTTAAGAACCAGTGTTTCTTGGACCCACAGGGTTTTCTAGAATTGCACTGGGCAGAAGAACAAGGATTTTGATGATATCCAGGGATGACAGGGGAAATGGAGCAAGCACAAAACAAATGGAGGTAGAAAACATGTTAAACATTTTGATAAGAAAATATGGCATGAAGTGCTCAGGAAACATCAGGAAGATCAAATTAACCTGAGTAGGACTTTTTAAGAGAATAGGTCAAGATAAGGCAGGAAAGGGAAGCTGAGACAAGATTAGATGATTCTGTAAATGCAAGGAAAAGGAGTGTGAGATTATTCCTGTGAGTAATCAACAAGCATTGAAGATTTCTGGGAAGAAAAATAAAATGATAATAATGGTATTTTAAGGAGCCTTATACCTGGCAACCATACACAGGATGAAGAGATTGCAAAATATGAAAAGATTCCCTGAATGTGTAAAAGACACAGATTTAAATGGAGGAGGGAATTTCAAAGTCACAAATATTGTGTGTCAAAGCAGAAAAGGATCTAACTCTGACATATTTCTGCATCAAGAACATACACTAATTTAAAATAGCTCTGAATATTAAATCAAAAGAACACCCACATAGGAGGAAGGAAAAGAGCACAGTGAAAAGAGCTGGAAAAGAGAAAGATCACGAACCAGAGGCTGAGAGAAGCAACAGCAGTATGTTCAGAGGCCCAGGGAGCCTATTCCTGTATGTGGCCTAAGGTGAATTGTGAAGATAGTTCTCTACCCTCTTGACCCAGAAAACCCCACAAAAGCACACAAGAGACTCAAAGTTTTCATTTGCAGAACACCCATGAAACTGTCCAGCCCCTCATGGGTCTGAATATCTGAAAGGCCACCAAGTACCTGAAGGGTGTCACATTAAAGAAGCAGTGCGTTCCATCCCGGTGTCACAACGGTGGAGCTGGTAGACTCACCCAAGCCAAACAGTGGGGCTGGACACAGGGTCAGTCCAAAAAGAGTACTGAATTTTTATTGCACGTGCTTAAAACTGCAGAATGCACTGCTAAATTCAAGGATTTAGACGTAGATTCCCTGGTCACTGAACATACGCTAGTGACTACAGCTCCCAAGATGGCACCGCCATCCTTACAAAGCTCCCTGTGCCACACAGAGATGATACTAAGAAGGACACTGTGCCTCCAGAGAAGGAAGAAAAAGATGTCACAGAAGCAACTGCAGAAACAAAAACTAGGTATAAAATAATGATAGGTCACAGATATGTAAATAACATATCTTTTCTTTGGTATGAGAACCTGTAGGTGTAAATGAGTTCTAGAATGTATGATAGATTTTGTGAAACAGGAAATATTCAAAGGGAAACTGGTAGGGGAAAGTAATGAAAGAATAAATATGATTTGAAAAGAAAAAGAAAGCACATGAATATAGGGGGTTGGGGGTTTTAGGGTGGGTAGGGATATGGGTAAAAATGAGAATTAACTCATGTCATATACTGGTACAAATACCCAACGTTGAGTGTGATTGTGAGCTGTATATAAAACGTACCAATAAAGAATGCAATTTTTTTAAATATTCTAAGAAATTATAAACTGGGAAAAGAACTGGTTAGACATCAGGATACATTATAAATAATGTCTAAGCGATGAATTACTTAACCAATTGATAATTCAGTTTTCTGTCATCATAGAGGTCTGCACAGGAAGGAATTTAGAAACCCTCCCCTTCTCGAGACAGTAACAGTGAACACCACATCCCTGTACATAGCCTTCCAGCCTCTGTGTCAAGTCCAAGAGGAACATGCAGAGATTCGCAGACATGCAGAGGCAGGTATGATCTTGCTCCTCCACCTCCCTCACCCATCATGCCCCCCAGGACTAGATTATCCTCACCACTCTAGATTGTCTCCTTGCCATGTGCTGCTATATATGCTGGGCCATCCCCGAGCAAGTTGCTCTTAAAGGGCTTCGAAAGCAGCACATTGGATAATTTCTTCCTGCTTCAGCTCATAGCACAGGGCCTGGAGTGGTACTGATTAGGTCTGCGCTGGGTACAATGTGAGGATTCTCTTTATTAGATCCGCTAGTAAACAAGGCCATATCAGGCCTCCCCTGTGCACTTGACTGTGTTGAAACTAAATGGGAGATTTGTAGTAAACATACGTAAGAGTCATTTAAGGAGTTCTTAAAATTCCAGAATAGATTTATGATATTGGTTGCACAACTTAGTAAGTTTACTTTAAAAATCATTCGAAAGGATGACATATGTGATGTGCAAAGCATAGTTTGATAATGGTTTTTAAATCACTTTCAATCCTTGGAGATTCTAAGGTATATTTAAGAAGCAGCAGTGATCTGCAGGAAGTTCCAAGTAGAAAGGAACACCTCTTGGAGGAGGGCAGGCTGTGAACACAAGAGCAGAGCTCTCGGAGGTGCGTGACTGAAATTTCCGGGGCAGCATCGGCAAAACCATAAAGGTGTCTCCACCACACCTAAATGAAATGTTCTTCACTCGCGCATCTTCTCCACGAACAGACCTTTGTGGTTAATTGGATTCGTGGCTCAGGTTTACTAGTTAACAGCCTGGGTCCCCAGGGAAACAGACTCATTTTTGACTAAAGGTAAGTGCAGCGTCTACACAGAGAGAAGAGACCGTTGGTAGAGATGTACTGCTCTGCTGGACATGATCCCTCCTTAGCATAACTCATGCTCCTTCTTATTCAAAGGATTCCCAGCAATTAGGCCTCAGATGTGCATGGCCTCACCACCAGGAGGAAATACTCCAGGAAAGGAAAATTGGAGAGGAAAGAACAAAACCATCACTCACCTAAAGGGAAACTTAATCTAGTTGCATTACCTTGTTGTCTTTCTCTTTTTCAGCATCTTCTTCATAAGAGAAGTTATTTTGATTTGACAGCACTCTCATGTGTGGGATTCAGCATTTCTGTGGATTTGGTTAAATACAGGAAGAAGAGACTTGAGGTGATTCCCAAGCTGCTCATATGAGATCCTGGGGCCTGGGAGACAGGAATGGTACAAACATGCATTTTAATGGCTGAATGGCATTTTATTTATGGATGAACCACAGTTTTTCAGGGCTGTTTCTTAGCTATACCAACTTGTTTCTATTTTTCCATTATTTCCAGAAAGACATAGTAAGCATCCCATAGCTAAGTCATTGTGTATATCTGGGATATTTTCTAAAATAAACTTCTGAGATCATTATCACTGGTTCAGATTCATGCATGGGTGTGCCTAGATTGAAAAATTATACTTCAAGAATTTTATTTAATTAACCCCTAACAGAAGTATATGAGTATTTGATTTCTTAGTAATTCGATCTTTCTCCCTTTTTTAATCATTGTCAGTTTAATAAGTGAAATGTACACTTATTTTAAGTGTACGCTTTTTTGAGTACTAATGAGCTGGATTATTTTTCTGCTTTTTTAGCCTATAGGGTTGTTATATCCTTCTGCTTCCATTAGCACTCGGCTTTTTAATTCATAATTCAGTTTGTTTTTTGAGAAACAAGCCCCAACTCTCCCTTAGCCCAAGCTCAAAGTAAATTCAAGGACTAGCCAACAAAACAGTTGTATTTCAGATCAGAATTCACATGGCTCCAAATCATTGTTTAGGCACTTTTCAAAACCTTGAAGCATAATTACATGTCTGGGATATAGAAAGGCTTTGGAAACAAAATGTAACTGAAAAACTTTCAAAGAGTTCTCTGCAGCATCTCTACAGAGAAACACAGGTCAAAGGCCTTGGAGGCCATTATCAGATGAGCACCTTGGTAGTGGACTAAGAATTAGGCTTGTAGTTGAATCTTTGCTGAACAATTTAGGCCGCAGCAAACGCCTGCATAAAGCTAAAGAGGAATCCTGAGAAACTGGCAATCCAACCACTTCTCACGGACCTCAGGAATCTCAGTGTCATGGGTTAGTGAGTGCTTGAGGCATGCTTGCCCCCCCCCCCAGTTTTCCTCTATCTCTCGCTCCCTTCCTTCTTTCCACCTGTCCTTTCTTCTTTCTTTCCTTTTTTTTTCTACTTGCTGTCCTTCCTACTTAGGAATATCTATAGAAAGTATTGTTGGTCCTCAAAAACTAAAATAGTAAATTCTAAAGTCATACATAGGCCATTCAGAAAATAATGGAAAACTTAGCCCTTTCCCTTTGACAATTTTTTTATACTCTTGCTTCCCACCAATGTGTAAAACAGAAAGTCCCAAAGGTGAATTATTGATGTTCACATTTTTATATGTACAGAAGTAGCAAATATTTGTTCAAAAAATCTAAGCAATATAAAACCATATAAAATCCAAAGTGGAAGGGCCACTGCATGCACATGGACAGAGAAAAGACATCACAGATGCTCTGACTCCCAGGATAAGAGTATAAAGTGGCACCACACAGACATTTCAGTCTCATAACATACTGGATGAGCTCTCCCCAAAAAACTAATATAGACACAATTAGTAGAAGTAGCTAAAAGGGGAGACATGAAAGGTGAACTGGAAGTGCCTGGCTTGGGTTGGGTCATTGCTAGTGCTATGATGATGGATGTACAAAACAGATAAATTCAGTGTCTGACATGGTGGATCAGAGCGTTATGATCCACCTATTCATATGCACGCAGTCGGCATTTAGAAGTCTAACCCAAGGGGAAGAGCTGAAACAGCCTGACAATGTAGCTAAGTCTGAAAAGCCACCTGATTCCACTGAAAAAGTGTGAATATTCAAAGCAGAAAATCTACCCTTGTTCTCTCTAGAAGAGATTATGCTCTGGCAGAGACATGAGTCCTCAGAAGAAATGCAACAAGAATAAACACAGCGGGTTCTGGGAACTAGGTCCATTTTCCACTGGGCAAGGACCCCATTGCGCTAACTCTACAGAGCTAATATGAGTCCACACTGGTTCTCTGGGCCCATAGGAACTGGACTGCACCACAGCCAAGGTCCATGGCAGTGTGTGTGTAGAGCAAGAAGGCAGCCACCTTGACTGGCGGTCAGCACTGGCCAGGAGCTTAACCACTCAGAGCCTCAGTCTCTCACTGTGAAGCACAGAGGGATATGAGAGCCAAAGTAACCTCACAGTCGGTTGAAGCATTTTCTTATACAGGGGAGGAAAGTCAGACAGAAGGACTTAAGTGGTTTATTCAAGAACATAAACAATTGAGATTCAGAGCTGAAATGGGAAACCACTCAACGTTACGGGTCTTTCAGTCTTCAAATCCTATAGTTACAAAAGCACTTCATAAATAGAATGGGATGCTAGAAATTTCTAAATGGCACCACATATCTGTTTAAAGACAGAACTAATTGTAATTCATCAGTCTTATGATTCCGAGTTCCTGTGTTAATTCTGTGCACCAGAGCTAAACCTGCCGAGCGGGTTGCTGAATGCAGGTTAGTCTGCTAGGTTGCTTCTTCACATCTTCAAGAACATTCCAGAACTCTGTTAAACTCTTTTCATTACAAACATGTGCATGTCAAAATGTCACTGACACTACTTGCTACACAGAAATTAGTCTGGTTGAAAACTCTAACACTTTGCCACCAGTTTGAAAAAATAAATAAATGTGGTCATAGCAGCCTTCCTGTGAAGTCAATGACCAGAAATCATGTAAAAGAACAAATGGCCACTTTTCCTAAGTGCTGTGTTCCTTGAAAATGAGCTTCTGTCAGGTCATGTGGAGACATGCTCCAGGGTGTGAGCTAGACCGAGAGTGTGTCTGACAAGGGCGTGGTGAGGACAGAGTCTCCCCTGCCCTGCTATGGCCAGAGAGAATCAGACTCCAGCTTCTGGAAGTTGAGAGCCACAGAGTGGGAGGTTCTGCCTGCAAGAAGAGGAAAGCACCCTGCTCCCTGCCTCCCCTCCCACCTCTCTACTCCTCTTTCCTCTTTCTTTTCCTAGTCTTTTCCCCTGACCCTCCTTCCATTTTCTGTCTTCATTCTTATTCTTCCTTTTCTGTTCCTTTTTTTGTCTGTTTCTTATTTTTTCTTTTCTGTGTCTTCTCTCCATTCTACCTGACTCTTGTCTATCTTTTCACTGTTTGCATGGAAATGATCACTTTTTAAAGAGTAAGTCAATCATTATAATCCATTCCAAAGATTAGTGTTAGGATAAGGACCTATTCTCTTTTCCTAAAATGCTTCAGGGAGTCCCAGTTGGTATGGACAGGCCACCTTGGGATCGGGAACAAGACCAAGGAGGATACTCCAGGCTCTAGAAAGGCAGTGCCATCATGGTTCCAGTTCTTTGGGTGGCCAAACATTGGGACCACCAAAATATAATAATACAGATACAGAAATCAAACATAGTTAGCAAGTACACTTCTACTCCCAGCATACAGAATAGGTAGAAATGCTACTTTAAAATAAATATATGTATATGAATGATTAAAATGCTATTATGTTATCACTATTCTGCTACAAGACAAATTAAGGATACAGAGCAATCAAAGTCAATCAGTGTCAAGCTAGGAAGAATGTAAAGTGAAGGCCATGGAAAGAGGAGACCACCTGAGTGTATGTGTGCGCATATGTGTGTGTCCAAGTGTGTGCACATACAGAAAGATAAAACTTATATAACAGCCAAATTTAAAAGGAAGAAATAAAGACTAAGACTAAGACCTTCAAAGACATAACAGTGAGAAAGCATAGGAATCATCCCTTGGGCATGTTGGCGCAGCAATGTGCCTGGGGACCAAAGTCTTGGTTCAGATGTCAGAAAGGGGTTCCAGGCTACAGGCAAGAGTGAAAAAGTCAAATCTCATCACTGTAGAGTAGCTAGAAAACTACCCAAAAGTTAGAAAGCTACTAGCCATTCTTTTAATATCCTCTGAGCCTACTCAAGCCATAACTCAATATTAACCACCCCTCCCAAAGGCTTTGCTCTGGGCAGGAGACAGCACCAAAGGAATCTTGCAATAGAATCGGTTTTATTTCTGTGTCTTGTGTCTCGTGTCAGCAATAATCAGTTAGCATAGACACAGACCCCTGGTTTCCAAAACTGAAACTTTGGAATTTTGCCTGGGAACCAATCATTCATTTATTTGTCCAAACCCTACACCACACACAGGTCATATGCATCCAACAAACAACCCTTACTGGTTTTTATGAATGTTAATTAACAGCTTCTTCATTGGCAGGCTATTCAGAGACACTCAGCTAGAAGTGCCAGCTGCTTCAGTGAAGTCATGACCATGTCCGGGCTTTCCCTGGAGGGCTGTAGAAACTGAATGAATATAGAAGCAGTAGAATACAGTCAGTCAAGCCCTTTTAGATTTTGAGACACAGATATGAACAACTGTGTCTTATCCCATTCTTCTTATTATTCTAACCCTTTCAACCCACCAGGACAGCTACCTCTAGGATACCAAGCTTAGAAAGCGATGGTCTTCACCTGTCACCCAGGGCCCTGAAACGTGCACCGACAAAGAGCTTTCCCATTCCCTCAGGCTGAAATGCCATGTGTATAGGATGGTTAAAACTTGCTACCTACCTTCACGGAATAGCTAACCCAGTTCCCAGGAAGTAGGTGCTGGGGCAACAATCACTATTTTCTAGTGTAAAAAAAAAAAAGGATCCAGGACATGGATTTGCCCAGAGTAACATGGAAGAGCCAGAGCCTGCAGGTTTGTAGCCCACTGGTGCGCAGCTGAGCTCAGTTCCCCTCCAGTGGGATGTTCCAGTGAGCTTA
Source organism: Thryonomys swinderianus (assembly GCA_004025085.1). Lineage (NCBI taxonomy): Eukaryota > Metazoa > Chordata > Mammalia > Rodentia > Thryonomyidae > Thryonomys > Thryonomys swinderianus. The sequence goes on along the minus strand of PVIC010011724.1, from coordinate 15,258 downwards.
ACCTCCCATCCTGTCTTGACCCTAGTTGACACTGGCTGCGTTGCATTTTTCCATTTTTATTGTGGCAACATATATACAAGATTTACCATTCTGAGCCACACAGTTCAGTGACACTAAGTGTACTCACCCTGTTGTGCTACCATAAGCACTATTCATCTCCAGGACTTTTTTCTCACCTCTAGCTGAAACTCTGTTCCTGTTAAAAATTAAGTCCTGTTCTTCACTTTGGCCAGACACTGGGAGCTCTGTTTTGCCTTCTGTCACTATTAATTTGACTATTCCAGAAACCTCAGAAAAGTAGGATCATATCTGTGCTTTTGTGTCTGGATTTTTTTTTCATTTACACTTTTTCAAGCTTTATCCATGTTATAGCATGTATGACAATGTCTCATTTCATGTGTATATCACATTTTGCTTGTTCATTCTTCTGTTGACATGTCCTTCTTGAGACAGAGCACTTCTATCTGCTCTTTTCAAAGAATCTCTATTGAACAGAGTCTGGTAGAAGTAACAATTAAGGTTCTCTGGACAGAGAATAACCCAAGTAACTACTCCATCCTGGAATTAGAAACTGAAGTAAAATAATAACTGGAATAAAAATAGTATTAACTTTTTAACATGCTCCAACTACTACACTTTGGCAAAAACAAGTTACTGCTTTGACTACATTGAGTTGTTCCAGTTCCTACTCATTCCCGTTCCTTGTCCCATAGTCTTTCCTTTGGTCACGGGACTTAGGCCACAGCTAATATTGCGTCTGCTACTGGAAACCAAGGAACTCCAGAATGCACCAAAGCCACACGAGGGTACCCTATTTCCACAGTCTCCATTTTTGCTATAAGTATGATTTGTTTTCCCCCTGGAGAATGAAGTGGATGTTTATTTTTCTATTATTTGCTTGCGTGAATGTGCAGGAGCAGGATGCAAAATGGGAGGGCCAGGAAGAAAGAGTAGATTAGGAGTGTGCTGCCATCTGTACGCCTTATAAATCACTAGAATTCCCTTAAGAACCTACTTACACCCCCTTTGTTTGTTTTTATGTACTATCTAGGCCAGATGTGTATGGAATTCCTAATCAACAGCCCTAGACTTTATATCTCCTTCTATCCTGGTCCCCTTAAATGTGCTGGAATGTTTGGCATACGTTTCCAGAAAAACCTAGCTGTATAAATGCTTCATGATATCAAATACCAAAAGTCTTTCTTCTGTTTTCTCCCACCAATACTAGTTCTACTGCTCTCCAAGTATTTATTCTTCCACAAATAATGAGTGAACATGCAAAATACACTAGGCATCAGAATAAGTTCCAGTGACCCAGCCACAAATAAGGCAAACGCGCCACCTATCTTTGTGGTGTGGGAGAGGTCGTGGCTGTGAAACCTCAGGCACGAAAGGGCAACCTCTTCATGTGCACTCCAGTCAGGGCTGCAGGAAGGGCTTCCCCAGGAAAAGATTATTGAAAGGAGTTTTAAAAGATAGTAGGCAAAGCAGGAGCTACCTAGGTGCGCTAGTGAGGGATGATGCAGATGTGGAAGAGCAGGTTCCATAGAAAAGACAGCACAGACAAAATGTTCTATGGTTGAAGATGCCCTGGCCTCTGTGTCTCTTAAATTTCACCATTTCTAGTTCTCCTATGGATTTTCTTTCTGAAATCCTTTTGATATACATACAGTATCTAACAACAAACTCACATTAGCCCGTTTTAGAGAAAGAGTGACCAGGTTTTGCAGGGAGCCTCACTTCTATGGTCCATTTCTCACCCACCTCTTCCCCTTCCTCTGCACACACACCATACAATCTACCCCTCACATGATCAACCCAGACCAGGGGAAAGTGCAGGTGTAAAAGGAGCCCCAGACTCAAGTCAGTAGGGCGGCAAGCTTAACCTGGACCTGGTTCCTTAGTCCTGACAATCGGGTGGCTAAGCTAAGACTGTCTTCCCCAGGCTTAGCAAGAGCTCCCAGTCAGGACACCTGCTGATGTTCCCGTCAGTATCAGGCACCGGGCTCAGCCCGCTTTGTCCTGTGAGCCTGCTGGGAATCAGAGACTCGTCCTGAAACCAGCAGAGCTGCCCTCTATCTCCAGCAGCCTTCCTAAGTCTACTTGTTTGACAGAGTTTAGGGGCCTCTAGCTCTTGTTTCGCATCTTACTGTTCTGCTCCTGGTAAATTAAGAGGCACCCTCTGCCTCCAGCTACTTCCAGTGACCCAGTGGTCACTGGCACCATCATGCTGTCACTTCCTGTCCCATCTTTCCTGGGTCTCTGGCCCTCACAAACCTGCCTTAGTCCTTTGGGCACATCCACAGCAGGGTTATGACTTTTCAGGCTCCTGCAATTAACTAGGCCATGGCCCCATCGTGCCAGTGCTTGGGCTGGAATAGAACAGTGTCGTTTCCTTCCTCCTGGATCAGCATTCTTTCACATGCCGTCCCATTCCTTGGAAATAAACTGGGATTCGTGAACTCCAGTTTGGATGCAAAAAATAATTCCCAACTAGAGAGCGGTTTCATTTTCTTTACTGAAGAAGCCCCTACAACCTCAGCGTGACATTTCCTTGACCTTTTGCTGGTCAAGAAGCATTCTGCATTGAAGCAATGCTCAGCACAGTGTCTGCAGATTGATGGAGACCACAAGCCACAAGCCAGGTGGCCTGGAGCCATGATGATTAGATCAGGATGCACAAATAGATGTGGCCAGATCTCACCTGTTTCTCTTCCTAATGTCAGCCAGGATTTCCATGGGGACAAACTGCAGATGGCCACAGGGTTTTTCTGCTCAACTGTCAGCAATATGATCTCATGGCTCAGGAAACTCTGGGCAATAAGAAAATGCAATGAAATCATTCCCCCAAAAACTACGTGGGAAAACAACCCTCAGACTCATAAATCCCAGCTCTCTTAGCAAGCTTTGTACCAAGAAGTGCATTTCAGCCTGAGTTACTCCTGTGCCCGGTCAGCAGTAAAGACAATCAGCCAAGCTGGACTTGTCTTTTTCTCTGTTCCTGATTTTTGGCACAATTTTAAAAGGCGATAAGAGAGGCGCCTCCTAAACATATCCCCATTCCCTGCCACCCAACTGGAACAAAACCACTCAGCCATTTCCTTTAAAGCCACACAGGTTGCAAAAAGGCCATGCAAGGAAACTGTGCCAGGGAACATTAGCTATCACACCACCTCACATGATGTCTCAGCCTCAGTAACCTAATACAAATGCCCATAATCTCAACACTTTATCGTATTTAGCAATACTTAGCGACACAAATGCATGTGCAGAGCTCTGCAGAGCCCATGATCCCAGATCTGAGTACAGAATGTTCCAATGGTATCTAAGAAATACCTAAGGGTGGAGGAGATGGAAGAAGGTGGAAAATGTTTGCTGGTTTAGCTATTTTTAAAATCCACAGACCTGCACACTAATAAAACTACTATGTAAAACACAAAAAAATGAAAATAAAAAGGAAGAGAGAAAGAAGGAACAGGAGCAGGGAAAGAATTGCAAAAGGGGAGAAAGCAAGGAGGCCTCCTGGCCCTCCGCACTGCCTAATGAGGTACCTCCACTGTGCTGTCACTTCCTGGCCCAGTATAACACAAGCCACGACATCTGTCACTCTGCACCTGCTGCCTGCCCACATTCCGAATGGCCAGCTTTGGAGGCAACTGAAGTAGGGTATAAAGAGCAGCCTATTGCTCTCTGAATGTTTGCCCTGTGTGTTTTCAAGACCAAGGGTTGTTTTCTGCAGCGAAGGAGAGCTAAGTAAGAAGGTGAGTGTGTTGAACAATCCCAAGTCATCATTGTGCTTTATAGTCTACAGCCATCTATCTGTGTCTTTGCTTATGAGGGCAATTCATATGGAGCAAAGACAGAAATAGCAACACTCACTTTATCACACCACAAGAATGTGAGATTCTTTCTATAAACAATACAGTGCAAAGGTTCAGGCGGAGTGAGGAATCTGACTTGAAGCAATTTTTCCACTACTCATCATTTTTGACAGTTACATGAAATCCACAGAAGGGATTTTCTTGTCTAATTATTTCTAGCCTGAAAGTTCAGGGATTTGGTCTTTCTCAAGATTAGGATGCACTAAATACATCCTGAGGAAAGGGTACAGGACACTTTATGCAGATAGTGCCTGGGAGATGTGAACTCTCTGCCTGTAGTTAAGATAGCAGAGGAGGGAGCAGGAGAGGGCAGGACAGGAGAGGTCATTTGTCCCGACTCGCTGTAAAAGCTTCAGTAAGCATTTTACCATGGCTTCCTGGGGGAACCGTAGGAATAGCTTTGCTTCCACTGTGAAGACAGAGTCCAGATCACACACCACTAATTCAACCCGCATCTACCAATGGCTCCAGGAACCCAGGGAGTTATAAGTAACCATCTAAGAACTGCTTCCTGGTAATTTATAACTATGATATAGAAGAGCTCATTCCCTGAAGGTACATGAAATAAATGCAAAAAAGACTTCAGAAGTAAGTATGGTGCTGAACTTTAAATATCAGAAAAAAACAGTTCAAAAATCCCCCTGAAAAGGTAAAGGACTGATACTAAAGTTTCACCTGTCTGGGCGATTCTCATGTACTTTCATTTCTTAAGGATGATGCATGGAAATCAAAGTTCTCCTACTCAGAAGTTCCCGAGCCCCTCCCGTCCTTTCCCGGCAGCTGGCCTGGTGGTCTGACACACGGACAGTGAATGTGACGCTAACGGGAGTGCACTTAGTATCCCTCCAGACAACCAGCATGAAGCCAGAGCCCCAGCAGTCTCTGGCTGTCAGCCAGCAGCCCCAGCAATCAGTACCACCCTGGACAAGGGCAGCACCAACTGTAGAGTCTGCCAGGAGAGGAGTTCCAACTCTTGCCATTTGCTGCATTGGAGCTCGAGACATGAAAATGAAGCACTTTCTGTTCTCATATAAAATTCAATCCCAACAGCTGTAATTAAGAAAATTTTTTGCTCCATATCTTGCGCTCAGTGGAGACAGAGGCCAGCTGCTTACTATATGTGGGTGGTGGTTCCAAAATACTTATCAGAGTTTATTTTTTCATTGTCCCTGGAAGACCTCTACTTCTTGTATATTTCTGGATGTTTTGTATTCCAGATCCACTTCAGGAACTTTTTTCTGTAAGATCTTTGGCAAACCAACAAGCCTGACTATGCCTCAGTTGACCATCTGGGAGAGGGCAGGGAGCTCCACAGGGTGATATCATGATCTCTGGCAATCTACTTTGTTCTGATTCAGTGACTCCCTCAGTCCTTAATATTCCAAGGAGTAATTTTTCAGTGCTGTGTTGGAAACTATTGAGTCACATTGGAATTAATTACAGTTATGAGATGAGGTTCAGCATAATGATATCTTCCAGGGTTAGACTGAACTGAGGAATGTGGAGGAGGAATGGGCTGAGGTGTGAGGTGGGAAAGCTGTAATCAAATGCCGGCAGATGGCCCCTCCTAGGCCAACAGACAAGATTAGGCAAATTCCCAGCGCTTGACGAACGGCCAGCTGCAATCGGAAATATGACCCTTACCAGAAGACCTGCCTATCATTTGTTTGGCAGAAGCCTTAGAGTCAGGATGACAATGGTCTACACAGGTTGAGCCAACACTGCCCAAGGCTGCCCAGTAATGGAGACTGGCAGCCTGGCTGTTCAAGACTCAGACTGATGAATACCAGAATGCACTTGAAAAAGTTTGCTGTGCGTACCCACACACACACAAAAAAAAAATGTCCTCCCGAACCAGAGACTTAGCTCAGTGGTTCCAGCATCTGCCTAGCAAGCGCAAGGTCCCTACTTCCATCCCCAGTAACCACATAAAACAACACCGGGCGTGGCAGCCACGCCCACCAGCAAGCAGTACCACATACCACAGTGCTAGGCCTGGTGGCTCAAGCACTTGGGAGGCAGAGGCAGGAGGCTCGCTGAGTTCAAGGCTTCCCTGGGCTACATAGTGAGCTCAGGGCCAGCCTGAACTACAAAGCAAGACTCTGTCTCAAAAACAAAAACATCTTTCCAACCTAGGCTGTGAAATGCCCATTAGCAGATCTGAAGTGAGGGTGTCCTGGGACCTCCTAGAGCTGAATCTGCCCTCCGTTAACGCTGTCATAATTAGCTTGCAGCCTGCTGCCCTCTGTCTTCTGGGAAGGTCTTCTGGCCCGCCCTCCTGCTGAAAGAGTGCAAGTGCTGGGGCACTAAAGGAAATTGTCCTCCTGGGGCCTCACCTGGGCGGGCTTCCCTTCCAGGTGTCTCTGGAGGAATGTGCTCTCTGCAGTTGCACCAGGTCTCCCAGGAGACCGCAGAGCTCTTAAAGCAGCTGAACTTTGCTAGTGACAGGGTTTATATGGCCTTGCATAACAGGGAGCACAACCCTGAATCCCAGGGCAAAGTATCACTAGGAGGAGTGTAAGTACATTCATGATCATTTAGAAAAGATTGAACACTGTGTACTTAAGAAATAAAAATAGGGGCCGGAGATTTAGCTCAGTGGTTCCGGCGCCTGCCTCGTAAGCGCAAGGTCCTGAGTTCGATCCTGGTAACCACATAGAATGCTGGGCGTGGAGACACGCCCACCAGCAATCAATACCACATACCACAGTGCCTGTCATCCCAGCACTTGGGAGGCAGAGGCAGGAGGATTGCTGAGTTCGCGGCGGCTTGCCTGGGCTACATAGTGAGGTCAGGGCCAGCCTGAACTACAAAGTGAGACCCTGTCTCCAAAAAGAACTAAAAAATAAAAAAAAAAGAAAAGAACTCAAGGAGTACTCACTGGTGCAAATGAAAGTTGAAGGATCTCTCCTTCCAGTAGGCGGAAACTCCCTTTCCCATCCTTAGCTCTTCTCCCTGGAAGTCATCATTTATAATTAATTCTGGCTTTAGGCCTTTGATACCATTTAACAACCCCATATCTATGCCTCTCTTTCTGGCTTTATCACCTTCAACTAACACTTTAGTGTCCTGCAATGAAAGAAAAGAAATTCAGTACACTTCACCTACCTGTCTGTCCTGGATTTAGCCTTCCCATTCTTATTAGTCGCATTACCATTTAAAGGAGCATAATAGTTAAATGCATATATTTAAATAGTATGCATAAATTTGTATTTCTTAATTCACCCCCTACTCCTACACCTGATCTGTAAGATAAGGAAAGTTGTTCACAGCTGCAGCCTCAGCTCCCACCCTTTCTGCCGACTTCCAGATGACAAGGGTCTAGTCTTGTCATATTTGTCCTCGGACCTGTAAGTCCCCAACAATTTTCTGCACTTTGTCTACAGCTTGAGGATAAAATTAAAAACATTAAAAATGAGAAATATTTCTAGTACTAAGATTATATAAATATGAATTGCTGAACCATGTGATGTAAGGCCCAGAAGATGGAAAAAGGACTATACATTATCAAAACTATTCATTCAAGGGCTAGGGATTTAGCTCAAGTGGTACTGCACCAACCTTGAATTCACAAGGGCCCAAGTTCAATCCCCAGTACTGCCAAAAAAAAAAAATTTTTTTAAAACTGTTCATTCAAAAACAATGAACAAATAGACAATTTTTACTCATACTTCTATTTTTCCAAGATATATTACATTTTTATTTGCCTCATTATAACTCCCAGTTTTTTTGTTCTTTCTTTTATTCTCTGACAGAAGAAACTTTTAATCTATAAGGGACAAGGACAAATCTTTCCTTTATCCTCTTATGTTATGTGGTGAGGACTTGCAAATTAGGCTGACAAAAGACATATTAACAGGAAAAGTGGCACACAAATTTTTGTTTGATGTTAATATTTTAAATACTGTAAGCTCAACATCCTTCCTAGCAAAGAAAGGAAGACCCAAATAAGCAGTTAAACTCATGGGCTTTGTGTCATCTTCTACAAAAGGCCAAAATTATGACAGAGCAAAGCAAAAAAGTTAGAGCTCCTAGAAGGAATACATTGTAAAAGGATAAATTTAACTGAGGAAGGAAACTAATGGAAGATAAATATATGGGAGGGCAATCTACTGGTAGATTGTTTAGCAAAGTTTCTTTATGTAGACTCATCTTGGTGCCTTCTCTATCTCCATGTTAAAAATGTTACCTGTTTTCCTAGTACCAAAGCCAGGAGACTTTCACAAAAGTAATCTACGCCCTAAATTTAGACAGCTGGCGGAAAGGCAGAGAGATTTTCCCATGTTCTCTTTTTTTTTTTTTTTTTTTTTGAGACAGGGTCTCGCTTTGTAGTTCAGTCTGGCCCTGAGTTCACTATGTAGCCCAGGCAAGCCTGGAACTCAGCAATCCTCCTGCCTCTGCCTCCCGAGTGCTGGGATTACAGGCGTGAGCCACCACGCCCGGCCTATGTTCTCTTTCTTAATTGTATTTGCTCAAGTAATCACCATGCCAAAGTAACACATTCTGGGGTGTCATATCCCCTTAACATTTTCACACATTTAAGATCTTACAGATATTTAAATACATGCATTAATCAATGTTCCTTCTACAGACATTTTTCATTTGTCATGCCCTAACTACCTTGTTCCAATTTGGGCCATTTGCTTTCTAGGCCTTTGTTTATATCTGACTGCTTAAATTTTTTTATTTCATTCCTCAGGCAATTCTTTTGTTTATTGGATTCATGTTTGATAGCAGGAAGGATAAAAAGGAAAAAACTTGCCTCATTCACCAATAATAGTTTGTCTAGTTATAAAATTTAGGTTCAAAGTCATTTTCTCTGAGGACTTTGAAGTCTTGTTCCTGTCTTCTAGCATCAATATTATGAATGAAAAAAAATGAGGTGACAATCTCATGATTATTTTTTGTTGACATCAGTCTGCAAACTTATAGTATTGAAGTTCTTTGACTTCAAATGAATATTTCTGAATACTTTCCATATAGGTAGTCATTGTTCAAGAAAAATGGTGTCTTACTATTTTTATTCTCCTTTTTTCTGTTTTGCCATGTTTTATAGTTACACATTAATAACTTTCTGGATCTATTCTCTAACTTACAATTTCCTTTTCTGTCATTCTCTACTTTCTGACCCACTAAGTTTATCTTCCAGATCACTAACGTGGTTTTCAGTCATCATAAATGATTTAATTCTATTAATTTTTAAGATTTACTTGGGAAATTAGTGTTTAATTTTTTAAGAACTCTTTCATGTTCTCTGCTTGCTCCATGTACAGACCAGCCTACTCTTATTTATGAATGCACTATCCTCTGAACTCTTTGAGATTAATTCAATTTTAATGTCTCTTTTCTTCTGCTTTTTTCTTCAATACCAAACACAGGATCTCATATATGTTAGGCAGCTGCTCTATCCCTGGTCCACAACACAGTCCCTTTTTGTTTTTTGTTTTAAGACATAGTCCCACTGTTAGCCATCCTGTCCTCAGACTTCCAGTCCTCCTGTGTTTGCCTCCCAAATAGCTAGGGTTAAAAGCTTTTCTCCTGCTGCTTTTTTTTTTTCAGTCAGTTACTCTTCTACACATACTGGTATTTCTATTTACCAAATATTTGATAGTCCTTGATTATCATAGTCTTTCTTTTTTTTAAAAATTTTTTTTTTTTTTTTGAGACAGGGTCTTGCTTCGTAGTTCAGGCAAGCCTCGAACTCAGCAATCCTCCTGTCTCTGCCTCCCGAGTGCTGGGATTACAGGCGTGAGCCACCACGCCCGGCAATCATAGTCTTTCTTAATAAAAAGCACACTACCAAAGCAGCTTATTTTTGCAGCTTGGAAGAGCTATTTGCTATGAGTCCTCACGGCACAGGGAACCAATTCCGCATACTCTGTGCAAGCGAGTCAAAGAAAAGCTTCTCTCTGTGTAGGCTGATCATGGTTCCGCTTATATCCTCATTAGCTATCAAAGTAAGGAAAAGCCCACGAGGGAGGATGAGACTCTATGTGCAAGTCATCCTCCTGTTTCCATGGGTTCTGCATCAACTCTAGATAGAAAATAACCCTGGACATGGGCCTGAAAAATGTAGTTAAGCAACTATTTACACAGCAGTTACACTGTAGTAGGTATTAAAGTAATCTAATAATGATTAAAATCTACAGGAGGATGTGCAAGGGTTAGATACAAATGCTATATCATGTTACAAAGGGACTTCCACATCCTTAGACTCTGGGATCTTCTGGCAGAAGCAGGTACTGCAGAACCACTCCACCTGGATACAGCGGGGCCGCTGTATTTTACTCCTCAGTGGAGCAGCCTTTCCCTTCCTCCTGCCCTGAGTTGCACCAAAGCTCTAGAGCTGTCTCTGCCTTTGTTTGGACCAACAGCCACATTAGCTTTATTTGGGAAGATGTCCTATTCAAGTCCTTCATTGCTCACTAGCAGAGAGCAAATGCTGTAGCCAACTGCTCCTGAGACCTGAGAGGTAAGCGAGAGATATCCGAGCCAGAAATTTCAACATCTTCTGATTCCTCAGCACTTCAAGTGCAAGGTCAGAGCTACTGAAGCTGAATCTACATTTTAACAGCACACTGCATGTGCATGAGCCAGCACATCCAGTCTAAGAAGCCCCGCTTTCCCAGCAGTGCCTGCTCTCCGTCTCTGATGTCCCCATGATGGGGGCTTCTGCAGCTCAGCCAGGTGAGATGCCCTATCTCCTCTCAGGCTCTCCCCAGATATTCCCCAGTGTGATCATCCTTCAGGATGCTCTCCTTTCCTTTCTTGGTCCCTAAATATCTCTGACATACAATACCTGTAAGTGCGTAAGCTATCTTAGAAACAAAAGGGTACGAATATCATCACATCCCTTGGGAATACCTCCCTCCAGTTTTTTATCATTTCTGAGTGCAGCATGCCAGAGACATGGCAGCCCCAGAAACACAGATGCATCATCCCAGTAAAATTCTGTCACATATAAGAAAAGACCAGAGGATGCCCCCTGTTGCTGCGAGGCCTAGGGAAGTACAAGGTGGCCTGGAAAGAGCAATGTCTGGAGTCTGAATTCACCTGCTTTCATGGGCTGGAACAAACCAGGAAAGGCCAAAGTAGGAGGCCAAGACATGACATGCAAAGGTGACACACTGGCTGCTGGGCTGTGTGGGAGCAGAAAAGCCAAGGAGACAGAGGCAAGTTGAAAGCTAGGAACCAATACAACCTAAAGGCATCGCTTGATATTAAAGAGGCCGACTCTTAATTCTCAGTATGTGGGAACAAGCCAACATCCAAAGTCTTAGGCAGAATCATAAAATTTACTCTTTGCCCTGCCGCTACATCCAGAGCACCAGGAAGACCTCATTCCATTCTTCTGTGTGCCAGGCACTGTACTGTGAACTGAGGTGTTCAGAGGGGAGAGACATGGGGAGAGGCAAAGCAGAAGGAGACTGAGAGGAGGAACCTAGCATGATAGGTGCCCTAAGTCATAAGCGCTTTGGTGACTTTGTAGCACAACCTAGGACAAGTGTGAGCTTGTCAGAGGTCCTGAATACTAGGGCCTGATGTTCAAATCCCACCTCTTCCTCATGCCATTTGTATGACCTTGACTATGCTATTTAATCTTTGTAAAACCCAGTTTTCTCCTCAGACCATTTGGTGATCAAGAAAAAAAAAAAGCATTAGCTATACCTGTGTAGGTAAAAAGTTCATACTTCTGAGAGGACAGGGATAGGAGGGATAGTAAACAACTCGGAAACATAGATGCCGTATTTGTTACTAAAATTACTTAACATTTATTGCTTCTTTTAAGATTAGTAAGTTGTAAGCCTCATTAGATATGTTAAGAATTAGAATTGATTAAAACTGACAGTAGAAATGAATCAAACTCTTTCCTCTTTGTGTTCTAAACTTCCTCCATGCGAAAGGATAATAGTTACTTCACTTTTCTTTGTCCCGTACAGATATAGTTAGCATGATCAATAATATAAGCCTCTTTAATATTTCATAGGCACTCAGTAGCCCTTTACATAATGAGATACAACAACCAATTATCAATTAACCATTCTAACAACTAAGGGAGCAGAAGGGCATCTCCACACCTCTTCAAAAATGGAAATTAAATGGTAAATTGCTTCTACTCAGCTTTGTAGATTTTTAGTCCTATATTTGCAAATAAAGTATCTGGTTATTAATGATTTCCAAGAGTTCCATCAAGTCTTGGAGAAAATACCTGGCAGATATAAGCTAAGAGGAGACTGCTGATCATCTGGCTGTGCACCATCCTACTCAGAAGTCTTTTCTGCTCTGAGTCCACATTGAAAATAGACAACATCTCTGCAAAAGCTGGTGAAGACACTGTCTATGAAGGACAAACTAGAGATGAGTCCCGCAGGGCCAAGCCAGGACTGGCACGTACAGTGGCCTTTCCATCTGCCACACTGTTGCCACACGTTGGCCACAGCAGGTTCCCCACAGGGAATCCTTAGTGTTTAACAGTGATGGTCTTGATTTCTGTGAAGAAGTCATAAGAGTCCTTGGCTCCCTCTCTTCCTATCCCCGAGCTCTTCATGCCCCCAAAAGGCAGGTTTAGCTCCCTGATGAGCCAGCAATTGGTCCAGACCAAACCCGACTGTATCTTCTTGGCCACACGGTGGATGCGGCCCACATTGCTGGACCACACTGTAGCTGCCAGCCCATACTTCACGCTGTTGGCCCTTTGAATCACTTCCTCTTCACTATCAAAGGGGACGACACACGTCACCGGCCCAAATATCTCTTCTTTCATGCAGCAGGACTCATCGCTGATGTCCGTTATCACCGTGGGAAGCATGAAGTAGCCAGCCTGATTCCCGGGGGGAAGGTGTAACTTATCTACCCCCTCTCCACACAGAATATGAGCCCCTTCAGCACGAGCTCTTTTGATATAACTTCTGACCTGGGCAAGTAAGAAAACAATTAGTAATCTTTTATCACTTGGCTTCATGAAAATCAGCAAAAAAGTCAATACTCTCTGATCAGCAAAAGCAATGTAAGGTCATTGCTAAGAAATCTGTTGTTATCTTGTGGGGAAGCAGTCCCGGGGATTGAACCGAGGGCTCCCACACTGAGCTATGTCCCCAGCCCATTTTCACTTTGTATTTTGGGACAGGGTCTCACAAAGTTGCTAATTATACACTCTGAATTGAATTTACAATCCTCTTGCCTCGGCCTCCCAGAAATCTATGGGTATCTCACTACATGTTTGCTCAGAGGTAACCCAAACCCATTTGGGCATTCAGCCCTGGCTCACAGGGGAGGGCAGTAATTTAATGAATGTCTAAGTGCCATAGGCACAGAGGTTTTCCATACATTTCCAATTCCCTCCAAACTCTATCAGTCACCTTTATCTCTTGCTGTCCTCTATTTGCTGAGGAAATAACTGAGAGACGGAAGTATTTAGGGTTCATACACTTAATGAACACTACAGTGAAATTCATATTTAAGTATATTCTGTAGTTTAAATGCAGAAAAAGTTATTCCCTTAGGGGTCGGGAAGTGTTCCCATTGTTTTTTGGTGTTTGTTTTGTTTTGTTTGTTTGTTTTTTGCTGGTACCAGGGATCAGACTCAAGCCCTTGTGCTTCCAAAGTAGGCAAGGTCCCACTTGAACTAAATCCCTGGCCCAAATGTACCCACTGTAGAAAGTGATAAGTGAATGATGTGTAAGATTTCATTAAAGATTGAGCTTTTAAAACAAAGAATTTCTAATTTCTAGTGTCAGTCCTGATTGTATTCTGAAAATATGTCTAGGTTATATTTATCTTGTATTTGTTTTATGTATCACCTATATATTTAGAGAGAGCTAACTATAAGGGAAAATAAATTATGTGATAACTCAGTGACTCAGAGAAAATAATGGATTACTTTATCAAAGAGGCTGAAATTTGCTTTTGAGTTTGTTTTCCCTTCCAGAGGCTTGATGCTGAGTCAGGTTAGCAGGAGAGATGGTCAGGACTTCCCTATGCACTTTAGAACCCAGCTCCAGGTAGTTAAGTCTTGGATCAAAAAGTGATACTATAAATTTGGGACAAATAGCCAATTACATAACATGGTGTTGTCTCAACCCCTTTCCTGACTCATACTGTGCACCCACCATGTTCCAGGTGTTGTTGGGGTCTGGGGACACAGTAGGAAGTGAACCCGACCATGGAGCTGACATTCTAGTCAAGGGAAGCTATCAGTGGGGCAACAGTAGGCAATACTATTTGTATTTTGGATGGTGTTCGGGACAATGGAGGAAAGCACTGAAGAGCACTGGAGTATGTGGTTTTCTGTAGAAAGGGCTAGAAAGTCCTCATTTCACAGGGTGCTATTCAATCTAAGATCAAGAAGGAGAAAACGTCTACACTGATTTTTTACCTTCTTTGATTTATTTTATTTTATTTTATTTTATTATTTTTTTTGAGACAGGGTCTCACTTTGTAGTTCAGGCTGGCCCTGAGCTCACTATGTAGCCCAGGCAAGCCTCGAACTCAGCAATCCTCCTGCCTTTGCCTCCCGAGTGCTAGGATGAGGGCATGAGCCACCATGCCTGGCTGACCTTCACCTTTTGAAATTTTCCTGCTCTACAGGTGGCTTCTCCAAACTGACCTCACCCCAAGTTCCTTCATTCCAGGGGGTGCTGCTTTAACCAGAGCTTCATTCGCATCGCTGTATCTATAATGTTTAGACTTTGTATCCAGAGACAAGCCCCTACAGTTCACGGTTTTCAGAAGTAGTTACAATGAGCCAAAGTTGATGTGTGCTACCTTGCACTGAGCTTCTCCTCAAATACGAACTTTCTCTAACTCGGTGGCAGAGGTTTGCTTACTTTCTCCAAATGTTCTTTACTTATCAGGGCCGCCATGCAGGCTGATGGATCAGAAGGAATGCCAACTTTCCACTCTCTGGTAGCTTCGACAAATCTCTTTAAAAAGTCATTGTAGATGCTCTTCTGAACAAAGATCCTGCTGGTACAGAGGCAGATTTCACCCTGTCAAGAATGAGAACAACCACGGAGCTGGAGGACATTCTCCTTCGTGGAGAGACTCCTCCTGTCCTTTTGAGCACCGCCACGTATCCGGCCTCAGCCCAGGCAATGGGAAGGAGATTGCGTCCCCACCACGGGGACACACAATTTGGTAAGGAGACTGAAAAACACACAAGTAAACACTAGAAATGTAACTTCTGGTAATGATCAAAGAAATAAAAGAAAACCAGGCAAGCCTAGAGCATACAAACTGGGGAGGCCGTGGGCAGCTATTTTTCAAAGGGAGACGTGGAAGGCCTTTGCGAAGAGGGGGCGTTTCACTGGACTGTTGAGCAGATGAAGGGCGGGACAGGCGAAGATCTGGAGGAGGGAATCGAGGGCAGTAAGCCCGG
>PVIC010011723.1:0-40904 GCA_004025085.1 Thryonomys swinderianus | reverse complement strand
CCCGTGCTCTCCCCAGTTTCCTAACAGTATTACAAGTGCTCTATCTCCGAATCCTGTGGCTTGTTGTAACTAGCACGACTTGTTTATTCTCCTTCCAAGGAATACTTCACGTCTAACCTTCTTCCTTCATGTTCCGATGCACACTGATAACAAAGGGATATCTGCGACTTTTGTGTTTCAGATTAGAAAGGAAAAAAAAGGCATCCACATATCATCCATGGTCCAACATAAACAGAGCTGAAACGCTCTGAGCATCTGGCTGGCTGCTCTTTTTATGGTGCTGGCCTTAAAGGAGAGTCTTTTCAACAGACTTTAACGAGGGAGTAAGGGACTATTTCCACTGTGCCAAAATTTTTGATTACCTTTTTGAACAGTTTCTGTCACCTACGCAATACTTTTTCTCCTTTGTCACTTGAAAACTAATGATGAGAAATGTCTTATTTCAAGTAAGTGTAATATTTTTCCTTGGTTAAACTGATTAGGATGGTGTTTATTAATCATCATTATGTTAGCTTTCGGTTGGAAGTGCGTAAGACTCTAGTCTTAATTGCTGTGTGGCCCAGGGATGAGAGCATAGATATTTTCTTTCCAAGGTATCTTCCCATTTTAGTTGAGAAACTTTCTTTTCTTCATGGCAGAGAAAAGTTGAAACATTTGATTCAAGATTTACATTTTGCCAATAGTTGAAGAAATAATTTTGTAACAGAAGTTGGAAAGATCCCAGTTGCATTGTACAGGTGGGATAAATGCATGCGTTCGGGGCTTCCCGCGCGTTTCACTGTCGAGAGCTGGTCGCTAACCGGCTCGGGGCGGCCGTGGCCACTGCGGGTTCTCGGAGGTACTTTCTGATTACAGCGGTGTTTTCAAGTTTGTGCAGCTGCACTGCCAGCTCCTCTTCTCTTAAGAAAAAATGTGAAGTTTGTGTCTGAAATATCTTATATAGGGCTGGGATTTAGCTCACGAGGTACCGTACCTACCTTGGAAGCACGAGGGCCTGAGTTCAATACCCGGTATCACCAAAAAAGAACAACAACCACACCATAGAGTATCATCACAAATTATTCATGAGTAAATGTAATTTTAATAATAATGTAAATATGATTTTTTATATAACATTATATTTTAATTTAGAGAAAAACATTTTACCAAGTTACAAACGGTGGTAGGTTTTAAGGTAAATTTATGTTTGCATCTGCTATACCACCTTGGCACAGCCTGCGTGCATGGTCAATAAGCAATTATTCTTTGGAGAAACAGTAAGCCAAGATCATTTTGTACACAAAGCTCATGTCGAGTTTCCTGCTTGCTTCCCAGCGAAAAAGGATGATGTTAAACAGTTCTCAGACCTCATTTCCACCCGAAGCACTTCCTCCGTCAGCCTTCCACACAGATTCCTGTCCTCTAACTTCTGCGTGCGCTGATTAATTTATTCACGCAGACTGCTTCACCCGCTCCTGAAGTACAGTGAACAGTTCTTGGGAAGAACTTGGTACGGGGAGGATGACCATCTGATTGCCAATGACCTAAGGGGCAGCATCTTTTTTTTTTCAGTTTTTTTGAGACAGGGTCTCACTTTGCAGTTCAGGCTGGCCCTGAGCTCACTGTGTAGCCCAGGCAAGCCTCGAACTCAGGCATCCTCCTGCCTCTGCCTCCCGAGTGCTGGGATGACAGGCGTGAATCTCCACGCCCGGCAAGGACCAGTATCTTTAATTTTCCTGTTTTGCTACCTCTGGAAATATTACAATGAGTGTCCTATGTACATCTTCCTTCTTAACATACAGTTTCTTTCCAAAATGACTGCGGTTTTTTGTTTGTTTGAGACAGGGTCTCGCCTTGTAGTTCACGCTGGCCCTGAGCTCACTATGGAGCCCAGGCAAGCCTCGAACTCAGGAATCCTCCTGCCTCTGCCTCCCGAGTGCTGGGATGACAGGCGTGAGCCACCACGCCCGGCACTGTGGTATGTGGCACTGATGGCTGGTGGGCGTGAGTCTCCACGCCCAGCATTCTGTGTGGTTACCGGGGATCGAACTCAGGACCTTGCGCTTGCGAGGCAGGCGCCGGAACCACCGAGCTAACCCTCCGGCCCATGACTGCGGTTGTTGAAGCCGAGAGAAAGCACCCCGGACGCCCAGCATCCCAGTGAAAGTGTCCGCCGAGACCCAGCACGCTGGACTCCGAAGGAGCCGGCCTTCCCAGCCCCGCGAGCCGCACACTTAGGGCTCGGGGCTCGGCCAGGGGAGGCGCCCGGGCCTCGGCTCCGGCCAGACGCGCTCTCCGCTTCGCCGCCGAGCTCCGCGGCAGGGGCGTCGGCGTTTTCTAAAGGGCGGCGGAGAACTTGCTGCCGGTTTCACGGCTTCTCCCCGAAGGAACGCGTCTCCGGACCGCCGGGTCCGAGGGCGGGCCCTGGCCGGCGAGGCCCCGGCCCCGAGCGCCGGCCCGCGGGGCCCGGAGGCCGCTTCTGTCGGGGAGTCACTGAGCGCGCGGGACCAAGGAGCTGGGCAGTCAGGGCCGAAGCAGCGCCCCGGGGCCCGCCCGCCCCTGCGACCGGCCGACCCCGCCCCGCGCTCGGCGTCAGGCGACGCAGAGGAGCCGCTCGCGCGGTCTCGCCTTCAGCCTCGCGTCGCGCACGGCGCATGCGTCAGCGGGCCCGCCCCGGCCGGCAGTGCCGCCGCCGCGGAAACGGCCACCGGGCGCTCTCGCCGGAGTCGACAGACGGCGGAGTCGAGGTGAAAACCGCTTCTGGGTAGCATGGAGTGTGCCAGCCTTACTGCCAGAAAATCAAAAAGAAAGAAGAAAAAAGAAAAAGCACTTGAGACGAATGCCGGTGAGGAAACTGTTCCATAATTGATGAAATACAGTTCATCATATCGTTTAGAAGAAACCGCTGTTTCTTCCATGCTTCAACCGGAGATGTACTAAATTGTTAGTAACCTATTAAATAAATTCTAAAATATTTTCACATTTAATCTCCATTAGTTTTCTTTTTTATCACTATGTTTTGTTCCACTGAATAGAATTTATTTACCAAAAAGGATCAGATTGGCTAAATTTTAAACATCTAGTTTGAGGTATCCCTTCTATCAAAAAAGTCTTATTTTGGATCATTACTGATTTGATTTGAGTTTTTAAACAATTTCTTGAACTTTCCTTAGCCCCTGAACTGAAAAACAAGAACTATAACAATGCTTATTTTCAGAGGTTAGTACGAGGGCACACGGCTGGTCGCCCATGAGCACGAAGTATTAGCTGTGTCCGTTGTTACTTGGCATACAGAAATAAGACTGACCTGGGTTTCCCTTCTGGTTCTAGGTGTTGAAACTCGGGGAAATTTTCCTCTCTGTCTCAATTTCTCTGTCCTGCGTGGTGATAAAGACATCGGCTTTTGTGCTTACAAGGACTCCATGAGCGAATGGAAATAGATCATCTCTGCGTCCCGTGAGCTGCATTATGCTGATTACTTTAAAATTTCCTACTAGAGGGTGACATTTATTGGCTGCGTATTGTGCTCTTTGACTCAGTCTTCGTGATACCTCTGAGAGGTAACTGTAATTACGACCCCCGTTTTAGGAATGAGGAAACTGAGGCGCGGTGAAGTGCGGAGTGGTCTGCACTGAGCCCTGGGCCGGGCAGTGGAGCCGCACGGTGGCCGGGCCCCCTTCTCCGCCTCACCGCGAATGGCACGCGGCCGCAGGGTGGAAGGGGGGGCCGCCGCCAGCTGGAGACGCTGCGGAGGGGGCCGGACCCCGCGAGGGGGAGGCCGGGCAGAGCCGGGGCGCGCGGGGCCAGCTGCTCCGGGCCGGCCTTGGCTCGGGGCTGGAGGTGAGTCAGTGAGAATTTCCTGCGCAGCCACAGAAGCTTCGGAATAACATGGAAGATATTTAACAATCTGCATGGACAAGTAAACCCTGGGAAATAATGAGCCATCTGTCGCTTGAGTTACACAAGGAGAAATAGTTCTCCGCAAATTCAAACATTTGTGAGACAACCGTGTTTAAGGAGGAAAGGAATGTCATATTTTACTTGGAAATATTTAACAGGCAAGTCAAATGAAGTTCAGGGGAAAGCAGACAGGCTAGGGAGATACCGGGAAGTGGAAAAATCAAACTGTACAGGGCTCAGAAACTGACAGGCGAGATGGTAAGAACGGAGGAAACGGCAAAGGCTGAACACTGTCCCCTCGGCCTCCGGCCTCCCGCTGTCAGTGGTGCGGCGAAGCCTTGCGACTGCAGATTGTTTGTTTCTCGTGTTTTATGTGGATTCCTGAGCGAGACTGTAAACTAGTGACGGCTGCGCTGCAGTGGAAAGTACATTAATTTAGGATCAGAAGAGAGAGTCTAAGACCCACTCTGCCACCCTGGCCAGGTGACCACGGCAAACCATGCCCTCGCCATCTCAGTTTCCTCATTCATCAAGTAAAGGCAAGAATATCTGTTCAAAGCGCGACGTACGTGGAAGAATCTCACACGCTGCTGCGTAAGAGGCCATTCAGAGGCGGGAGGAGGAGCAAAACAGGAAGTTAGAAGAGAAACCCTAACATCAAGAGCCCTGGGATCAGGGCTGGTCCTGATTGGCTTGGCGACGTTGGCACAGCACCGGCAAGTGGCATTTGCACTCCATCTACTTGCAGAGCTGCGTGAGGCCAGGCCCCTACTCCACGGCCTTCGGGAAGGTGACGTGAGCCCTGCCAGGACGGGGCGCCCCCTCCACTGGCCGGGAAGCCGTGTTGTCAGCCTGCTTCGCGACGGCGTGGCACGGCTGGGCCCCGAGTCTGTAGCCGTCACGCACTGGAAAGGAGCATGTGTTGGCCGGCCGACCCGCGTCAGCCGCGTCGTCGCAGGAAGGAGGGCGCCAGGCACCTGCAAGGGAACAGGCACCCGCGTGCCGCTCGGTCCCCCGGTCCCGGGGAGTCAGACGGAAAACGACCTCAGACGGCAGAAAGCAAACTGCCGTTTGTCTGTGGAGAGTTGTAAAATGCAGATGGGCAGAAGGAAATCATAGGCCGTGATTCATGATACAAAAAAACTAAGAAAAGGTGGGTTTTCTCTGTGGTATGGCTACAAAACAAACAAACAAAAACAGAATATAAACCCAGCGTTTAAATGTTAATTTGTTACAGAACATCGAATGTTTATAGCAAGAGCCTGACAAAAGCCTCGGGCTGAAAAGAATCCTCCTATATTGAATGGGCTTGTAAAAGACATTCCACTGTTTCCAGAAATTTACATTTCTACAAGAAATACTCTGACTTTATTTGCGGTAGTAACTATGAAACAATGTTTTTGTGACAGGTAATATGAAATATTTCAGAAGACAGGAAATCTTGAGATCTCTGAGATGAAAGCCAAGATCACACTGCCCTTTCGCTCAGAAACTCGGTGCTGTGAACTTAGCTTAACTCGCAGCTGGTGAGCCCTGGCCGGCTCAGCAATGGCTGTCAGGTTGCTCAACTTGCCGCGTTTCAAAGCAGAAATCTGAACATGAAAGATGGGTGACACGGTATCTAATCATTAAGAGAGGCATTCTGGCAAACTGGTGAATTAAGCAAGAATTGGTTATTTCTCTGAAATAGTACCTAGGTGAAGGACATGTGTCTGCTCAACTTTATTTAAATACTGCCTTGGGCCAGAGATTTAGCACAGTGGTTCCCGAGTTTACCTAGCAAACACAAGGTCCCTGATTCAATACCCCGTTATCACATACCATAACACCAGGTGTCAGTAATCACATACCGTAATACCGGGTGTGGTGGCTCACACCCACCAGCAATCAGTACCACATACCACAGTGCTGGGTGTGGTGGCTCACGCCTGTCATCCTAGCACTTGGGAGGCAGAGACAGGAGGATTGCTGGGTTCCAGGCTTGCCTGGGTTACATAATGAGTTCAGAACCAGCCTGAACTACAAAGCGAGACCCTGTCTTAAAAAAATGCATATATAAAAAATATATATATAATTTATATACATAAATATAAAATGTATATATAAATATATTTTAAAATGTATATATATTTGTGTGTGTGTGTGTATACCTCTCTCTAAGTTCGCCTTCTACCGTAGCAAAAATCAGAGAGGAAAAAGGAACTCAGAGTTTTCTAGATTTCATTTTACAAACTGCAGTAACTAGACTGTTCTCTAAAATGTTTGGTCACAGAAGAGACCGAAACTCCTAACAAAAGTGAGGTCTGGGTTTCTTTTTTTTTTTTTTGAGACAGGGTCTCGCTTTGTAGTTCAGGCTGGCTCTGAGCTCACCGTGTAGCCCAGGCAAGTCTCGAACTCAGCAATCCTCCTGCCTCTGCCTCCCGAGTGCTGGGATGACAGGTGTGAGCCACCACGCCCGGCACTGTGGTATGTGGTATTGATTGTTGGTGGGCATGAGTCTCCACGCCCAGCATTGTATGTGGTTACCGGGATCGAACTCAGGACCTTGCGCTTGCGAGGCAGGCGCCGGAACCACTGAGCTAAACCTCCAGCCTGAGGTCTGGGTTTCTTTTGAGGATGAGAGTTTCTTGTGTCTCAAGTCCTGGACGACTTAGATAATGGAAAATTAATTTTTATGCTAATAAAATGCTTAAATTGGCCTTTATTGGTAGTCACTCTGGACTGATTGTGTTCCTGTCTTAATTTTGCAATTTTAAACCTTTGTACAAGTTTAAACAATCCCCAGACTCTAGTGTTTACCTCCCTGCGGAAATCCATGTTCATTATTTCTCTTTCCTTCCACACAGAGAAGTTGAATAAGAGGGTTTTGGGTAAAGGCTGCGACTGGGTTCAAATCCCAAGACTTTCGCTACCCTGCGTGACGGAGGCGAGTGATTTAGTCTCAGGAGAGGAACATCTCATGAGGCGACAGTCCTGGAGCAAGAAAGGAGGAAGGAGCGGGAGGAGGGGCCTCGCTGAATGTCTCGAGCAATTTCAGGCTTCTTGTAAGGGTTAGCTTTCATAACTCCAATCCTAGAGGACGCAGTATGAATATTTAGTCTTTCTAGTCAGTGACAAGAGCGTCTTTGACTTTTCTCACTTCTGGATTACAGTGGAACTTGATCTGGTCCAAGCGTGCGACATGAATAAGCCCCAGTCAAAGAAGTATGCCCTTTGTATGCATGTAAACATTTTGTATGCAAAATAAACTCATTTCAAAGGAGTGCAAATCAAGCCAACCTTAGTAAACTTAGAATTTCTTCCAAAGGCTTTTGCAATTCTATGAAGAATGGCTTCGAAGCTCTTCTAGATATGGGATTTTCGAATTGATTCTGCCATCTGCCATGAATTCTCCGTAGATGTTAGCTATCATTAGTTTGTAATTATTTTACAAATGAGGAAATCAAGGCCAAGAGAGGACAACGCTATGTCTCTAGACCTGTCTCAGTCTTCCCGCCGGGGATGAAGGTCTGCCTTGCTGATCTGTGGCTTCGCCCAGAAGTGAATCCTACTCATTGTCCCGCTGGCATTGTACAGAGACTGACTCTTGACAGGGAAAGCATCAACTTCTACACAAGATGGAACTTGAACTGTGTGCTTGGTCTTTTCCCTGCTGAATCATGAGATGATGAAAAAATATGCACCAAAAAAGGGCTTAAGAGAAACTGTGAATACAGCACTCTAGGGCAGGAGATGTGGTCCTGTGGTACCGCGTGTGTCTGGCATGTACGAGCTCCGAGGGGAAGAGGCAGGAGGGAGAGAGACACTCACTATAACCAGCCCCCTAAGAATTCAAGAATTTCCAAGGCGTTTGAGCAACCTCGACCCTTCCCCAGCCTGCGAACTCAGGCACACAGTGAGCGCCTCGGGTGCGGAGGGAGTGGGGGAGGCCCTTTGCACAGTCGTGTCTGAGGAAATCTTCCTGCAGGGAACTAAGCAGCAAGAAAAAGATGCTTCTGTGGGGGACGAGCTCGGCTCCTTTCCCGTGCCCTCCCCGCACAGCCCGCTTCCCCACCCACTGCGGCCCTGCCTGCCCGGCAGTGCCACCACTGCAGGTGTGCTCATCAGCATGCAGCCACGCGGGAAGGTGGGTGCGTTTGCATATGGATCGGATAAATCCGGCCTACAAACGGATAATGACACAGGGCTAGTCATCAATTTATGCTCGTAAACAACTTTCAAGTTAGCTCTTGGGAACAAGGAACACGATATTCTTTCTACAAACTAGTGTGGCTTTCTTATTTGGAGTAACTTTTTGGTTTTGTTTTGAGGACAATTTCTGAATAATTTTGAATGTTAGAAATAGAGCTGCTGCTGAAAGGAAGTTTCTTAAGTTTGGATATTTATGCTGAGATTTCTTTGGGAAAAATCTATCCAACTTTTTCACCAAAGCAGACTTAACCTCAGCTATTAGAAACCCTGAGGGTTAAGAACAAAACCTGAAGAGGTCAGCTGGAAGCGGAGCTGGCTTTCTGACTTCTCACGCACCTAGAACAGAGGCTGAGAACGTAGGCTCGGGGGCCGCGTGGTCTTCTAGGAAATCTGTCTTCCATGGCTTCCATGGTCTGTCCTTCTGCCTCATAACCTTACCTGTTCAGTGGAAGTAATAGTATTGCCCCCTTCATAAGGTCACTGTAAAGACAAAATGAGTTAGTTAAAATAAAATATGCCTAACATCGCATGGCCATACAGCAAGCATAAAGTAAGAGCTAACTGATTATTTTGAAGATAGTCACTCATATTCTTGATAGTATACACCTTCGTTTGTTCAAAATACAAGTATACACCTTCGTTTGTTCAAAATACAAAGGAATGGCGAGTGATGGAAAGATAAAATACACTGTCAACTTTCTAGGAATTTAAGGTCTTCTAGAGGAAACGTGGGCAATAGAGAATAACCCTAATACCTACTCACCGAGCTACATTTAGATTAAATAGACTTGAAGTGATGTTGCAGGTAGAGATCACTTTCTCCACTTCACAACTGCAGAAACAGGCATGGAGACAGCAGAGACAGTCACACGCCGGAGTCCCCTGACCCACAAGACATGGGGAGCAGGACATGGAGCCCACGTCTGTCTGCGGCCACAGCCTGCGCCTTCTCTGTTACACTCCTGTCACCTAGTGCATCGAATTCGCGGTCACCATTTGGAAGTTGGAAGCCCCAGCTAATGACTGGGAACCAAGAAAGGCCGAAATACGAAATGTGTACATAAGGACAGTTCTGAAAACAAGAGGAAGAGAAATCTCAAAACCCAGGTGCAGGTTGGAGCAGAGGGGCCTGTGAAGAGAGGAGGAGGGTGGGCTTCTCCCACGGCCGCCCTGCGTGGCGGATCCTGCCGGGAGCACGAGGCGGAGAAGCCCCTGGATCGGAGCTGGGGTCGCGGGCGCTTACGATCAGCAGGCTCTTCCACGGGCACCAGAGTGAGGAGCACCAGCATGGCGTTGGCGTCTTCCAGCCTCGGGCGAACGGTAAGCCAGAAAAGCAATTAAAGCAGAAACAGATGAGGATAATTAGAAGGGAAAGCTCCGAAGGGCAGAATGAGCCAGTGAAACTAAAACAAAGAATTGAGCTATTTCTGTCAATCTCTTGATGTCTGGGAAAAGCAGTCTTTTTGGTCCAGACGATGGAACCACACCCTGAGTGAGACACGCTGTTGTCCGCGTTGGCCCTGCTTGGGTTCCACGGCGTTTCTGGATGGCGTTTCTATGACCCGCTCGGAAGGGGCCAAGGCCCAGCGGACATCGGACTCGGATGCTGCACAGACCCCTGAGATTCTGCTTCATCAAAATTAACTCACCATCTTCCTCCAAAACGCCTGCTTCTTCCCAGTATTCACCACCGCTGTTTAATGGTATCAAATGCACCTAGCCATCTAAGTTAGAAAGCAGCCATGTTTTTAATATGAAAATGCTGCCTTCGAGCTTTCTGTGTCTGTTTCCCTCCTGCCTCCTCCTTTTGTATTCAGTTTGTCCAGTGAGTGGGGTTTTTCAGTGCAAGTACGTCTATGCCACTATGGGAGAAAAAGCAGGCTGTTGGCCCCAGAGTCCTCCGGACGCCGTAGGGCCTATGTCAAGCCAGAGTCACGGGCTTGTAGGGTTGGCTTCCATTACTTCCTAGAAATCTGGAAAAGACACAGGAAAAAAACTCACATTTTGTGAGAGAAGGAAGATCATACAAAATTGGGGACTTAAAAACCTTCCAAATAGAGAAATGCAAAGGTATGAAGAAAGTAAATCAGTTTCCTGTTTTTTGCTTAGAGAAGCTGGTTCTAAAGAAAAATGGGCTGAAAGCTTTTGAACACTGGTTAGGAAAAGGAAAGAGCAGAAAAGCAAACAGGCCGGTTTACTCTCTTCTTTCCTTCTTCTGTCTGCATTGGTGCAGTGACCTCGAAGATGTATTTGTTTGAAGGACGGAAGTGCATAACTGCATAATTCAACTTGTCAGAAAAGCCTTTATAATATAGAAATTATACTGATATGTCTCCAACATCACTGTGATATTTCTTACTAGAAAAGCACTGACCTCATTTTATATTATTTACTGTTCTTGGAATATGCAGTTCAGAAGACACTCAAAACAAGTGTGTGCATGTATGTATGTATACGTGTATGCATGTATGTGACTTGCCATGCACCCCTAGGCAAGTTATAAAAAGTGCTCACAGCTTTACTTTCCTCTTATGTGGAATAGGGAAAATACTGCTTCCTGCTTCACTGGCTGGCTTTGAGAATTAAATAGTCCTTGCCCATAGTAAGTGCCTATCTAACCTGAAGAGTCTAATAGTGATCACAAGGGCAGTTCAGTCAACGGACTATCAGTTTTGAGAACGAGGAATGAGCCCTGAAAGCTTCTCTCTTTCCACTACTACAACCAGGAGTGACGCTTCCTGACAACCGGAACTTTCTCCACCCTCTTCCGGCTGTGGAACAATATAATAAGATCTGCAAAAGAAGAATATAAAGGAAGAATTTTATTATTAAAAACATGATTGTGGGCTCAGTGGCTTAAAGTAGTCTGCTTTAAAAGTGCAAGGTCCTGAGTTTGATCCCTGGTAACCACATACAACAATGCTGGGCATGGAGACTCACGCCCACCAGCCATCAATACCACACAACACACTGCCGGGCGTCGTGGCTCACGCCTGTCAACCCACCACTCGGGAGGCAGAGGCAGGAGGATGGCTGAGTTCGAGGCTAGCCTGGGCTCCATAGTGAGCTCAGGGGCAGCCTGAACTACAAAGCAAAAACCTGTCTCAAAAAACAAACAAAAACAAAACAAACAAAAAATGGTTGGTTTCTAACTTAGATGACTAGAGAGCTATTTGATATTATTAAACTGCAGTGGTCAATAGAAAATCAATATCAAGGAATATTTCCAAGGCATCCTTAATAAAAAAAAAGATTAGATTTCAACTTAGCGTTCTTGGCCGTATTTTCTTCTGCTGCCTTAAATCAAAGTTCTGTAGGAACATCATTCACCACAGAGGGAAACAGCGGCTGGTTACCCTGTCGGTGTCCACCTGGAATCTGCTTCCGAGAGGGACCCTCTCCACACGCTCAGCTTCTCCTCCTGCTGCTTCTGAACAGTGTACTCATAGTGATATTTGAATTTCTTTCGTTATATGCAACTTCAGTATTAGAGAATATTCACTTGTTTCCACGTATCAGTGCTAAGAACCATGCTATTTATTTTGCACACACACACACACACACACATTATTCTCATTTTCCTAAGATAATTACATTATACTCATTGTGAGTTTTTCCATTATGTTCACTGCTGAGGCCTGTCATATACTATGATGGATTTCCTTCATTGCTTAACTTTTTGGTTTTCCTAAGAGGTAACACATGGTCTCTGTTTGGGCTACGATAACATAATATCAGACTGGGCTTATAAACAACAGAAAATTCTTTCTGGACATTGGAAAGCAAGACCAGGGAGCTGGAGGATTTAGTGTCTTTTAAGAGTCCTCCTCTTCCGATCTTATTATAGCCCCACACGGCAGGAAGAGGGTGAGGGAGCTCTGGTTCTCTTTAGAAGGGCCTCATGGCTGGACGGGGCTTTGCCTTCATGACCTAATCATGCCCAAAGATGTCACCTGCAAGTGTCACCTGGAGCGCTCCCCTGTGGATTAATATCCCAACGTGCGAGCGCTGAGGAAGCCAAACACTCAGCCAACCACAAAGTGTGTGGTTTCTTTCCACGCCTTTTTCCAGGTCTCTCGGATCTAACCTGTTAATTAGTGTATACTCACATTCCTGATGGGATTTTCATTGTACTCAGCAACAGCCCCAAGAGAAAGGTAACCATAAGGGACACTGTGCTCCTGACTACTGTGCTTAATGTATGAATCTGTCTTCACCTTCATACTTGCTCAAAAATTTTTGAGTTTAAAACTGAGTTGGAAATCACGCCTCAGAATTTTGAAGTCTTTGACGCTACCTGCCTTCTAGTTCAAAGTACTACTGTTGAGAAGTCTGTTGCCATTTTGATTCCTAGAATGTAGCTTTGATACGCCCTTTGGGCTTCTGGAAGCTGTTCTGATTTGTCGTGACGTGGATTACTTTTATTCGTTGTGGTTGGGACTTGGGTGCCTCTTCAGAACAAAAACTCATATCTCAGTACTGGAAAACTTTCCTCTGTTTCTTCAGTAATTCTGTTCCCTGTTTCTAGAACTCTCTTTTATGACTTGGCTACTGGAAGTCTGGATTAATTTTCTAAACTTCATTATGTTTTGTATTTTCCATCTCTTAGTCTTTTTGGGAGGGTGATATGCAGACATACCTCTTCTATTGAATTTCTACTTGTTCTCTTATATTCTAATTCACTTTTTAAAATATACTTTTGTCTTCTGAATGTATCCTTTTGGTAACACTTTATTTTTTCACAAAATAGTAATCACTTTTAGGTAACATTGTTTTTTTCTCCCTGAATTACCTAATTTCTTTGAATTTCTTTTTACGTTGCTCTGGTCTCTCTGTCCTTCATGCTGGAGCTGTGTGTGTGTGTGTGTGTGTGTGCGTGCATGTGTGTGTATGCATGTGTATGTGTGTGTGTGTGTGTGGTCCTCATCTTTAGCTATGTGTTTATATTTCAGAGTGATTACCTGAAACTAGGTAATATATAAAAAACACTATATATATATATATATATATATATATATATACTCTCTCTATATATAAATACTTAAAAATGTACATGTGTGTGGTGCGGGCGAGGCTGCCTTCCTCTGTCTGCCCTGATGTCTCCTACGTGAGGAGCACCGCGTGACCCCTTCTCATCATGACTTTCTTCACTGTATCCCAGTAGTGGGCGAGTCTTTGGCCAAGCTTGATCAGGCGACTTTCCTGGTCTCACGGAGTTGCAGAGCAGACTGCCGGTGCCATTAGGAATTCTCATTGAGCCCCCGCATCTTATTTTTCAAATGTGTTTCCAATCTGCAGTGTCCGGGGCCGCCCGCTCTGCTTCCGGTCACTGTCTGTGAGCAGCTGTGCTCGCCTGGGCGTCTTCGCGTTTCCGCCAGAGGACCATGGACTGAACCCTTGAGACTAAGTCCCGAAGCGAAGCTCTCATCCTGTGGGTTGTGGGGCTGGTACCCACCTTGGAAAACGAACACAATTATCATCTATATATTTGTTTTGATTTCTATCTTTGATTTTTAAAATGATGGATAAATAATTGGAATCAT
Source organism: Thryonomys swinderianus (assembly GCA_004025085.1). Taxonomy (NCBI): domain Eukaryota; kingdom Metazoa; phylum Chordata; class Mammalia; order Rodentia; family Thryonomyidae; genus Thryonomys; species Thryonomys swinderianus. The sequence continues at coordinate 27,291 of PVIC010011723.1, read as the reverse complement.
CTTGCCCCTGCCATTTTAAGCTTATGTGCTGAGATGAGACAATATCTATAAAACTGTAAAATATGACTAATGAGAATGAATGCTATGATGAAAAACGAATGAATAAGACAGAAAGAGATGGATGTGTTATTTTGTATGAGATTTGCGGGAAAGACGTCTCTCGCAGGATTTAGACAGAGACTTGGAGAAAACTGGGGAGGGAGATATGCTGACACACACTCGGGGCACAGGGGCTTTCGGGGTGAAGAGGCCTGCTCAGCCCGCGTCAGCTGCCGCGGAGCAGCCAGGACGGCGGCAGGAAAGGAAGAGGCCACATTGGCATGCTGCTGGTGAGTCTGCACAGGTTGTGAAAGGGCAACCTCAGTCTTAGTGAGAGCGGAAGCCACGGGCTGGTTCGCAGTTCGGCTCCGTCTTTATCTCAGATGCTGCCTCTGCGCAAGCGTCCTGCGGCTCGGCCTTACCGGTGCAGGTAGTGTCCGTCTGATCAGGCCGATGTAACCAATTCCACAGGCTGCGTGGCGTGCAGACAATGGACGCTTGAGTCTTGTCGTTCTAGAGGCTGCGAAGCCGAAGATCAAGGCTGGAGCGGGTTAGATGTCTGGCGAGGGCTCCTTGCCTGGTTTATAGACAGTGATTTCTTACTGTGTCTTTACCAGGAAGAAGGAGGAAGGGGGTCTCTAGGGCCTTTCGTAGTCACGTTCAGAAGCATAAATCACCTCCCGAAGGTCCTGCCTCTTCATGCCAACACATTTATGAGCAATAAAACCAACATGTGAATTTTGGTGGGACACAGCCTTTGAGCGCAGTGGGTGGGTACAGCTCTTGGGGATCGGGGGGTCATTCCACTGCACATATTTTTGAGTTTCAGGTCCTCCCCTCTAAGTTATAGTACACACTGAGAGGCAAATGATCCTCACAGTGACTAAGACAAGCTCCTGAATAAATACTTGTGGATAAATCTGAATTCAAACACTGGTTTTGCCACTGGGGCAGTAGACGTGGAAGGCACACCTTTAAATCGGCCGAATCGTACATCCCTGAGTAAGTTTCCCTGTGAACCATCAGTCTGGCCCGTATCAGTGTGGCTCACACGTGCTCTTGGGCGCCACGGACTGCGTAACGAGAGCTGTGGCGGTGCTTCCTGCGCGACGCAGTCCTCGCGCGTTGGCCGTGGGGCGGACACACCTGGACGCGAACCGCCCCGCCCGCGGGCGTCCTCGGCCACAGCGCTGCGGAGGCCGCGCAGGTGACGCTTGTCTTCCCTGATCTCAGGCAAGGGCTTCGTTTCTGTTTCAGGCAGACTCACCGGCGTTCATGGGCCGCTTGGAAACCCGGGAATAGGCTCCGCGCTTTGGCTTGTTTTTGCAACAGCAACAGACCACCCGTGGACGCTGCTCTGTTTATCTGACAGCACTTTTTTGTGTAAAAGGTAAAAAGTTATTTTATTTCAAAGTAGTTTCATAATCTGTTGTTAAGTCCTCCAGTCATTTTGTGGTGTTCTTAGTAAAAAGGGCTAGATTTTACTAGGAGAGGAAAATCTCGATTCTAGTAAGAATGGCTGGATTCCTAGGCGAGGAAAACCTGGCATGGCTAGCAGCGTGCTTACCCTAAATGATGGAAAAGTGAAAAAATGAACGATCCGGAGCTCCTGCTGGATCTGAGTAGAAACATCACATGGTTTGTGAGTTTGCAGGGCTATTCATGTTGTGTAGTATGCAGATTGTGTTATGTTTTAAGCCATTTTTGAAACTGACAAATCCTAAGGATATGTAAACAAAGCAAGTCAACACCATCATATATTTTAAAGCTATGTATTTTGCATGGAACTAATATTGACAACAAAACACAGGAACAAATGTGTAAAAGAATGTGATGAAATGGATCACATTAAACAACTAAGAAAAATAAATGCAAAATGGCTTATTTGTTTATTAAAATTGGCTTTGATGACTATTCAGAAATTAAGGTGAAAATACACCAAAATAATATTTGCTAAAGAGGTAGGAAGCATACTTAACTAAATTTGGTGGATTAAAAATGTTAAGGCAGGGTTAGCTCAGTGGTTCCGGCACCTGCCTCACAAGTGCAAGGTCCTGAGTTCAATCCCCAGTAACCACACACAATGCTGGGCATGGTGACTCACGCCCACCAGCCATCAATACCACATACCACAGTGCCAGGCGTGGTGGCTCATGCCTATCATCCCAGCACTCGGGAGGCAGAGGCAGGAGGATTGCTGAGTTCGAGGCTTGCCTGGGCTACATAGTGAGCTCAGAGCCAGCCTAAACTACAAAGAGAGAGACCTTGTCTCAAAAAAAAAAATGTTAAGGCATATAAGAAGCAATAATATTAGTCAAAATGCTTTTTAAAGTTAATTTTGACTTAGAGAAGACAGCAATCATAAAGGAAAAGTAGATAAATGGATAAATATTATAAATGTCTCTATTCCAAATAACATCCATACAGACTAGTGGCAAACTTATAGAAATTTCATATTTGAGTAATATAGGGCACTAAGTAATATACTAAAGATATAAAAATAATTTATAAAGTAATAATAGAAGTATGTATACCCCAGTAAAAAGGTGAACAAAAACTAATAAAGCAATTCACTGAAGAAGAGGTATACACGACCAACAACTTTATCATTGGCTATTCTCGTTCATTATTAACCAAAGAGATGAAAACTTAAACGATATGTATTTCACATATTAAGTTTGCAACTATGTAAAGGCTTTAAAATATCTTGTGCTCATGAAGATGGGAAAATTATTGATAGCAAATTAACGCAGCCCTTTCTACAGACATTACTTTCAGAAAACAGATGGCACAGATTTTAAGCGCATTTCTTCGCCTGCACCGTTTCTAGGAATTCTGCCTCAAGCCAAACAAGTGAACTAAGGGAGAAATACATTCACATACGGTGCAGCTTCGTGTACGCTGTGTTCAGTGTCGAGCACGTGGGACCGCCCGGGGCACTGAGCTCCGCAACATTCATAGAGCCATTGAAATGATTTTCTACACTCACGTTCACTCTTACAAAATGTGATCACGGATTACACAAAATTCTCAGCATTACCAAGCAGCAGAAAAATAAAAATTCTCCCAACAATACCCCCAAACCCTGAAGATACATTTTATATCTTTAGAAAAAATTACACACATACACGTTGACAATACATCACAAATGCCATTAACATAAATGAGAATATATTCTATATTGTGTTCTGTAATTTGTTTTTCACTTAAAACACATTTTTCAGTTAAATGCTCTACCACTGAGTTATACCCCCTCATTTAAAACATATTTTGGGCATCTTTGTCTAAATAATTGATACATGGCCTTTGGTATAGAAAAACATTTACAACATGTGAGAGATTTTTAAAAGGGCAGGTTACAAAACTGTACTGGAACAATGATTCTTGAACGGAGATGTGGGAAAGTGGGGCTTATCACCCACTCTCCTCTCTTCCTGTCAAAATTCGTTTTGCTTCTGCAGGAATCTTATTAGAGTAATATAGAGAAATAAGCAGTTTGAGGGTAACCTGCAAGTGCTTCTAAGCAAATTCGCCCCTCCCTTCTTTCTTCCCAGACTTTCCTTACACTGAGAATCTTGGCCATATTCAGATGAATTTTATTTTCATAATTTTTGGATTTTCATTTGCTGTATTTCTATTAATAAAAGCATTATTTGCATTCTAAAATCAGAAAAACAAACTTGAAGTTCTTGAAAACTGTAGTTAGAGAAATCAGGTGACAGGAGCCCAACATATAACCACAGTCAAAACAAGCTAAGAAAAGTTCATAGTGACGGATATCTTTTGTAGTAGACTGTAATTGTATGCTTTAACACAGAAACTAGATAATCAAATTCATAACACGGATAACCCAAAAGTGCAGAAAGAACTGAAGCATCAATGAAAATAATGGCTAGAGGTAAAAAAAAAAAAATCAAGCTTCTAAAATCATGAACTATAATGACAATCTTTTTTAAAATGAAAGCATCCCTATTAAGTTCAAGAATCAGACATTTACTGAAAACTTGGAACTCAATACCAGAAAACAATAAAACTGTATATATCAATGACTAAAAAAAGAATTCCTGTGTAATAAAACTAATACCAGATTATTAAGAAAAAATATTTGGGAAGATGGTTGGGAACATGCCACTTTTATCTTAGGAAATTCAGCCCCAAATTTCTCTATTAAACATCTTACACTTCTCCAGCCAGAGACAAAGGCCTGACCCGAACGAATCTGGGTTTGACTACTTGGCCAGTGCTTTTTTTGTTGTTATTTTCCATTTAAATTCCAAATTGATGGAAAACAATGTAATGATAGTTTACCAGTTATTATTTGCACTCAAAATTTGTAATTTAAAGATTTTAGTGGAATAGCTTTTTATAGGATTCCGGAGATTTAAAAATAACACAAAAGGCAATGCTACTCTACTTTTTGTTTTCCGTGCATTTCAAGTTAGACTTGTGAGCTGACAGAGTCTGGCTGTATTTTCTGTAGTGTTTCTGGTTTCCAGAGTTAGTAACATCATCCTTCTCCTCAAAGGAAAACTATTAGGGAAGATCCGAGCAATTATTACAGATAAAAAGGGAAAATATGGACCTAAAAGTGTGGTGGGGCAAGGAAAGACTGAAAGACAAGTTTAAAATATGTTAAAGGAAAGTGTTCTGACCAGAGGTGCGTCTCTCACAGATATGTGTGCAGTCCTATTTCCTGTTCATAGAGTATCTGCTTTTTTTTTGACATGACATCATCAGTTGTCAAAAAAAAAAAGAATGTTAGTTTAGATGGAAATTTCTTTTGCAAACAGATCTTAACGTACATTTTCATCCTTCTGTCATCCAAGAACTAGTAAAAATATTCTTGCTGAAAAGCTACACCCTTCATTACCATGACCTATTACCAAACTGTTTCTGTTCACAATTCTTTGCCCAGATAGTGGCCAGAGTTATGACAAGTCGTTCTTTTGTTAACACGCTTCTTTCCTTGCTCCCTTCTTGCACGAACACACGGATTCCTTTTCTATTCAAAGTTCACCTGATCTAGGAGCTGTTCGCCCACAGTCTCCACCCCTGTTGAAATCCTGAGTTTCTAAATATGACCTCGCCGTCTAGACTTACTGCTGAGGTGTGTATTGTCACGTACTGGATCTTATAAACTTGGCTCGGTGCATGTAGATGCAGGCCTGCTAGAGGGTTTTGCAAGTCGAATGGAGAGACAAACACATCCATCCGCATTCTCTTTGCCGGCAGGACTGATCCCACAGACGGGGAGATTGGTTACTCTTCTCCAAATGTATCTAGTGAAAAAATGAACAACTCCAGGGAGCCAGACTTAGTTGCTCTGATTTCACTGGTCAGTAACAGCAGGCAGAAGTTTCTCCCTTAGATGAGATCGGATGCTTGTCTTGTGTGAAGTAGTCTTTACTTTTTGTCATGGAAGCGTTTGGCTTGGGTTTGTACTTTTGACCCCGTCTCCAAAGATTGCCTTGTTAGGCAGCCCTTTCTTCTCTGGAGCTTCGCTTTTAAAGGCTTGAAGAAAAGAGTCGTACAGCATCGTATACCGTCCAAACGGGACAGGAGGAGCAGCGAACGCCCCCGCCGGGCCCTTTCCCACAGACTCGCCTTGCACTGCGTGAGCCTGGACTGCATGGGGCGTCAGAAGCAACCTCGTCCACCGCCGAGGAGACGGTGCGTGAGACAGGCTTCCCCGCGTGGGCCCCGTGGGCGAGGAGACCCCTCGTGCTCTCAAGCGCCACGCAGTGAGGTCACGGCCGACAGAGACGCGTCGCCCAAGCGCGCCGCCGACACGGTCCCCAGAGCTGCCCACGGGCGTGACGTCTGTGGGGTCCGCCGAGGCGGGGCAGGGATTCGCCGAGAGCCCCAGAGACCCTCCAGGCACAGGTGCTGGTCTGGCCCCGAACCTGAAGATCTGAAACGGGACGGGACGTCTGGGAAGTTTCAAACTCCGGCTCAGGGGCGGAGAGCCGAGGGCGAGCCTTGGGGGGCTCTTGGGCAGGAAGGGGCCCGGTCTCGCGGGCCCTCCCGGCTCCTCGGCGGCGGGGCTGGGCCTGTCCCTCGCAGGGCGAGGGGCCGCGCAGGCTGCTGGGCGCGTCCCGGGACGGCCACGGACCGGCCCCACGTAACGGCTGAGCGGACAAGCGAGTAACGAAGAGGAGAGAAGGAGCCTCAACACTGGCCGGACAGGAAGGCACAACTCGAGGGAGGGAAGCGGGACTGGACACAGGGGGAACAGAAGGCTTAATTTTGGGTATGAGTTTAAGGCAGCTGTGATGCATGTTGTAGGAGGCGGATCTCTTAGAAAGCTAGAGCACCGGGGATTTAGCTCAGCGGTCCCGGTGTCCGCCTGGCAAGCGCAGGGTCCACAGTTTGATTCCCGGCAACACATGCTGCAGTGCCGGGCGTGGTGGCTCACGCCTGTCATCCCAGCACTCAGGAGGCAGAGGCAGGAGGATCGCTGTGAAATCGAGGCTTGCCCGGGCTGCATAGTGAGCTCAGGGCCAGCCTGGACTACAAAGCGAGACCCTGTCTCCAAACAAAACACTGCAACTCGCCGCAAAATAGAAACACAGGCCTGAAATTCTAGAGGAAGGTCTGTGCCCAAGAGCAACGGTGCAGAGTTGCAAGTCCGCGGCTCCGGGGTGGGTGGTGTGGGCGAGGCAGCCCCGGGGTTGGTGGGCAGGGCGGGGCCAGGACAGGCTTCTGGGGCCGAAGCAGGATGCGAAACTACCTAGCGTGGAAAAGAAGCCAGAGAAGAGAAAGAAGCCAGAGAAGGGAAAAGAGACAGAGAAAATAAATCGAAGCTGATGATGAAGTCATTGGCTCATAAACAAAAAATAAACACTTGAAGACCATTTGGTAAATATTCTGAAGTTTGCTGAAAGTAAATTGAGACAACATTGAAACTTTCTTATCCAATGTTTCAGCCACGAGGCCTTTGGGACCCTCCCGAGAGCGGCGTTCTGGGAGCGAGGGAGGCGAGGGCAGGCCGCGGCCGGAGCGAGGACGGTCGCGCTTCGTGCGTGCCCAGTGACCTTGCCTCGCTCTCCGCCCTCTGGCTGCTCCCAGCGCCTTTCTCTTTCCTCTTCTTTCTCTGCCCCGTTTTTTCCTTCATCTGCTGCTGCTGCTGCTGCTGCTTCTGTGTCTGCGTTTAGAGGAAGGAAACACTGTAGAGCTAAACACAGTGAGGTCTCTGCAGAGGCGCGGCCATCTGCGAGCAGCTCGTTTGGCTTAAACGTCTGCTTTGAGGGATCACTCTTAGACCTTAAGTTGGTCTTCGTGAGTTACATGCCGAGGCGCCAGTCTGCTCGGGGCGGACTGACCTCTAGGACGAGGGCCTTTTGTCGTAAGTCGAGATTCTCCTCCACGGACGTGGAGAGTGCGAGCCGCCCGCCCACCCTGACACTGGCGGCGTGCTGGCCGCTCCGGCTGGTGCCCCGGAGAAGAGCTCAAGTCCTAGGACAGTGTGTCAAATTATTTTCTCCTTCATTAGGTTCATTTTATAGGTCCAACAGTAACTTAGAAAGCTCTTCAAGAACCACTTATGCTCTATAATGCTAAGAGTATTATGGGTACTTTATGATGCTATAAACTGACAGACTTGAGCCCCCGCCCCACCCCGGTTTCCTCACCTATATACAAAGAAAGCAGTTTCTCTGCGCTTTGAGCCCGTGTGGATTTTACACTTCGGGAACGTGAGACGTCACTGCAGAAACTCTCTCCAGTCCCGCCGCGCTTTCCCTGCGGAGCTCCGTGCTCCCCTGTGGCGGGAGTCACGTCCACGTCCCCGCCACAGAGCCCGCCAGCGGCCCGGCCACGGAGTGTCTGCTGACAGCGCCCTGACTCCGCCCCGCGTCTCCTGCTCCGCTTAGAGCCTCTTTTGCAGATGAGAGGCCTTAGATACCCAGCCTCACAGCCCTTGGGGTCGGAGGGATCTTGAAGACCAAGGTTGCTTCTGCTGATCAGTGAGAACAGAATCCGTAAGAGAAAAGCTGTCTGGACGCATCAGGCAGATTCTATTATCTGTCGTCCCCGCTTCATTCCTCTGTTTCTTCCGCCGCACTTCCTCTGTTTTCTAGCCAGAAAGCCAGGACACAGCCCAGACTCATGTACAGCATAAACGCACCCAGAAGCGTGACGTACCAAGTATCTCTCTCCGAGCACGCGCTCAGCCCCCAGAGCGGAGGCACTGACGGCTGGGTCTGCCTGGGCCCGTCGTGGTCCAGCCGGCTGTGGTCTGGAGACGGAGGCTGGGCCCTCTCACGTGGCTTCCAGCTCAGGTCTTGGGAGTCAGCGCAGAGGTTTTTAAGGGATTGCTGTAGCTAAGTAAATTTTCCAAAATGTGCCCGTCAGGAATACTCCCATCTTTCTCTCCCTCCCGATCCAAAGCATACCATTTAACACACAAAAAAACCCAAAACAAAACAAAAAATCCCAAATATTAAATTATTTGGCCAAAAAAAATTTTTTTTTTTTGAGACAGGGTCTCACTTTGTACTTCAGGCTGGCCCTGAGCTCACTATTAGCCCAGGAAAGCCTCAAACTCAGCAGTCCTCCTGTCTCTGCCCCCCGAGGGCTGGGATGACAGGTGTGAGCCACCACGCCCGGCTGGCCAAAATTTTAAAGTAAAAATTCCCAGTATAGTTCTTTTGTTTGAACTGTACAATTTATCTCCCTTAACAAAAGGCTGATTAACTTTAACTATAAAAATACCATACTGCTTCTTTCTTTAACACACTAACTCCTCCTTTTCCTGTTTTCCTATTTTTAAATTAAACACAAGGCTGGCTGTAAATTATAGAAATTTTCTTTTTCAGAAGACTTTAGCCTGTAGCATACTGACGGACTAGGTAACGCAGGGTGGCCAGCTCTGCAGGGTCTCAGCCGTCTCGGGCCTCTTCCTGCCTGCGGGAGCCCTGAAGGGAGGTAAGCTGCAGGCCACGGACTCAGACTGTCTCACAGAAACAGTCCTGGGTACTAGAACTCAGACAGGCAAAGATGAGAGCCATAAACACGTGAGTGCGAGACAGAGACAGAACAGAAACTGGCCTGAATGAGGCGGAGAGACTCTGCAGGAGGAGCTAGAGCACTGGGCCAAGGCTCTCGGGCACCTCCCATACACAGTGGGCTGCGTTCTGAGTTCTTGGGCTTGAGAGTGATGGAAAAAGGGTCTCGACCTTTAGGAAACAATGAATCTTGACGAAAGATGTGAACTCAAAACTGTGTGTCTTGTAGGTAGGAGATAAGAGTTTGAACAGGCGTTGTAGAAACAGCCAAGAGAAACGGCGGTCAAGAGAAGTGTTAGGCAAACGCCCTATGAAGCGAAAAGGGACAAGATGAGTGTTTCCACAGGAAGGGAGAGATTGGGGAAAGCGGCAGAGGCTGCCGCGCGGTTGCAGAGGTGCTGGAGTGAGCGCAGGCTGACGTGCACCCCGGCGCGGAGGGCTCCGTCCTCGGCTCCGGGGACTGTCGGCCGGGCGCCCCCGTCGCTAGTATGTTGCGCTGCTCGTCAAGGGAGGAACAGGCAGCCCTATGGGGTCTCTTGCATTTTATTCATTATAGCTTCTTTTATTTGTTGTTTTAATGTATTTAATTTGCTAAATTATTACAGATGTTTCCTATTACAATGCTAATAAGGAAAATATGAAAAGATGCCCTGCTTCTTTTAAGTCTGGTAGAAGTGGAAACATTTTTCCTTCTGCCTGTTCAAGTTTCAGTTGATCTTTTTTGAAAATGCTGACTTGAAATGGAAGGTCTATACTAATTTTGAGAAGAGAGAAAGGGGAACAAATTTTAAGTGACATTTTGAAGGAATCATTATGCATTCTGCTTTGAGAAGGTTCAGGACATTAAGAGTTTAGAAATCTCATGGAGATCATCACAAAATGTATTGCTAGTATTTCCTAGTATCTCCACAACTTATTAAGAACTTTCTCTAATATGTAGGAGATGCTTACAGCATGCTAGCACCTTTTTTTGCTAGTATTTGTAGAATCCCATGAGTCTCTTAGATCCAGCTTTTGTGGATTAATTTTGTGGGAAGTACATTTCATGTTGAACAAAGGGAGATAGCCTCTCCAAGTTCTGCATGATGTATGATTCATAGATGTGGAATAGACTACTTGGGAAAAAATGCAACAAAGAAAAGAAACTTTCCCTCTGGGTTGTGTGATTTAAATGAATTAAACATGTCATTGTAAAGTAGATATAGAAGGCTTGCTTAAGGCTGTAGTCTGCAAACCTGGGCTGGAGTGGTGCTTGTGGTAACTACGTTAGATTTTCTTTAAACTTGTTCTCTCATGGGAGCCCTGTTACAGTGCGTAGCAATTCATGTTTAATTAAGTGGAAGGAAACTCCCAAGTCTAATTTTGTCCTTAGGTGCTCTACGGGTCGTCTCTGAGGACAGTAAAGCTATTGAATGAGGGTTTTGGTGTATATGCTAAATCATAACCCAGTAAGACACATAACAGTTACAACACAGCATCAGGGTTTCATTCTATGGATTTACATGTGCGTTCTCCTTAAATTGTTGGGCTCGTGCTTCCTTTTTGGCTGTTTTTTTTTCTTTTTGAGACAGGTTCCCGCTTTGTAGTTCAGGCTGGCCCTGAGCTCACTATGGAGCCCAGGCAAGCCTCGAACTCAGCCATCCTCCTGTCTCTGCCTCCCGAGGGCTGGGATGACAGGCGTGAGCCACCACGCCCGGCCTTTTTTGCTGTTTTTAAAGGTGCCTTCAAATCAGGGAAATTTAAAATGATAATAATGTGAGTATTCAAACAAAGAACTCAAGTTTTCTTTCCCGTGTTCCAGTTGTAGTTTTTCTAGTTGTCTTTAGTGCTAATTAACTCCTGAATGATCAACTCATCTGAAACTAGAGGGAATAACGGAAGCTCAACTCACTGAGAGAATTCACGCAAAGAAATCTTTGCAAAGAGTTAGGAAACTTTAAGATATCATCAAGCTATTATTAGGTCAACAAAGATAAACTTCCCAAAGATGTATTTATAAATTTCTGTAAGGTTCTTGCCAAGGGGTAATAGAACTGCCAGGCATCCGAAGGGCCCTTAATTACCTGATTTATCTAAATCGTAGAGAACAGATCTGACGTTTGTGATTCAGTATACTAATCTGCAGAACAAAGTACTATATAAATGTTGTGCCCAGTGTGTAATGCCTCCAGGTAATAATGACATGATAAAGTAATAATTGTGTCGAGACGGAGGAGGGAAGGTGAGCGGAAGGGGCTAGATGAATATAGAAGAATCGAGCTATGTTATGTGCACGCACCTACTTCCTAACACGAACGTAAACGTCATTGCAAACCTTAATACAGTACAAATTCAGGAAATAAACTTAATAAAGGTTTTAAAATAGGGAAAATATGTGTTCAACTTATCATGTTGTGAACAGCTTAATGGCTGTGTACTGACCAGGGTGACCTTCCCTCGTCACATGTTTGGCTTTACTCAGTGAAAATTCTGTTTGCTTATAAAAGAAGAACTAAGTATCCCATAATTGCCAGGTCTGATGTTTCCATACTATTGATGGTTGTACAAATAAAGACTGGAAATTTTATTTAAAATGAAGGAAATATGGGGATAATTCAGGGCTATTTTATTCTTCCTCCAAATAGGTGGCTTTGAGTAGATGCAGGTTAACTGTCTCCTGACCCACTGTTAGCGTGTTACTGTGTGCTGTAAATGCAATCCAGAGGTTAAACAACCCATTCGAACCACAACCATGTGTTCCTTTGTTTTATGTATCTAGGTCAGACGCTTAGCATGATTTAACATTTCTTCTTTGTGGTTTAGTTTCCTTTGTGATCTCTTCTTTTCTTTAGTGAGAGCAAGCGCAGAAGTGTCCGAAGGGCTGACAGCAAACCGCGGCTCACTTTTGACGCCGGGAGCAAGAGAGGTGTCCTGCTAGCTCCCCTTTGTGCTAAGATGGAACATTCAGGATCGTTTCGGATAGGAGGGTGCGACCCTGAGAGGCTGACATTTATCTAACAAAACGCGGGGACCACATCCATGGGCCCTGCGGGCAGCTCTCACTACACACTAGGGAAGAGAAAATGCGGGCTTCCGGGCGATTCTCAGGGTCTCAGGCCGCCCCTCCCGGCAGAGGCCGAGGCGGCACCCGGCTCACAGCAGCGTCCTGCAGCTGCCAGTGGCTCCCTGAGGTTGGGCTTCCAGGTCCGGCGGCCTCGGCATTCGAGTCGAGCCCTGGACCACGGTGCGCTTAGCCGTGTGCCGCGGGTGGCGTGTGTCCTTCTCCGACCGAAGTGTCAAAACTGCAAAGTCTCTGTTCCAGACTTTCCATCTGGCTGCTTAGTGTGCGTGTGTGAGCGTGTGTGCGTGTGTGCGTGCATGTGTGTGCACGTATGTGCGTGTGCTCGCGCTTCTGGCCCTTTGCTCACCTTATACCTTGCCAGCAAAGCAGGGCTGTTTCAACGGACAGATAAGTCTCATTTCTCAGCAAAGGTGTCGAAACATTTGTTTGTTAAGACATTTTTAAAGCGTTCACTTACCTGTTTGGTAAGTGACAGACTCTGTTTTCCTATTCTTGGATTTTATGAACATAATGAATTCATTGCACTGTGAAGTGTGCCCCTCACCGAATATTCTTTGGTTTTGCTCAGCAGTTACCAAAACCTTCACACCTGGGTAAATTCGAGTTCTTTTGAACTAAATGAAATCACCATGAGCCTTAGTTACTGTACAGCTGTTAATAATTTTAACAAGTTTGTGGGGTTGCTCAGAAGATGAAAACAGGGTCCATTTCAGATGTTTATGTAAAGTGAAATGCATTACATTGGGAACAATAGTTTTATTTTTATAAAAGTGTAGCCTGTTTACTTTGAGGATTAACATTTCAGTTAATTTTAAAACTAAGAATCATCACTTTCCTTAAATTAAAATAAAGAATTCTCTAAGAAATAGATTCATCAAAAATCAAAAATGATTTTCTTCTTATTTATATTCTCAGTATGGATAGAGAACATATTTGGGACTGACATGAAAAAGTTTTTCTCTGGAAGCTTTTATGATTTGAGTCACTGGTTCGATTCTTCTGCAATGTAGTGAAAGGCAATGTTATGTTAAATGAACCATGAATATAAACATATCCAGGTAATTTTAAAAAGTCCTTGTCTTTTTACACTTGATCTTAGCTGAAAGGCCGAGAAGCGATTAGTCCTTGTCTTTTTAAAATAAGACACAGGGTAGTTAAGAAAAGGAAAACAATAATTAAATTACTATTACTCTAAAATACATAAAATTGTGGAACTCAGATACTCAATGGTTGCTTTAATTTTTTAAATATTAATACAACTTCCATAAATTCTCATTTTTTCTGTTTATTACCCCGGTACCGCTTACCTAATTTGTGACAACATGCTTTAGTATATAAACAAATAACCACACACAAATATGATTAGGCAGATTCAGTTTACAAAGTTAAAGATTAGTTTACAAAGTTAAAGATTAACAGTGCTGATTTTAATCAAAATATTTCCCTAATAAACTTTTATTAGTCCTTTTTTTTAATGGAACATATGTTTCAACTACTTCCAAGGACCTGGTAATCGTTCATGCAAATGAAAAAAAATGTATGTTTTCCATACAAGCATAAGTTGTTCCACAAACATCTGGGAACGAAGCGTTGCGAGCTGCGGGGTCCGCGCCAGCCCAGGTGTTCGCCGGCGCCTCCACGCCCAGCAGCCGCCCGCAGGAATTTGTTGCAACTCGCACGGGCCCTTTTACTGCTCGGATGAGGCACAGGGTGATGACATCATGGGCTCATGTTACGAGGGGCTGCGAATTCGGGGTGAAAATCCCATCAATGCGCGATTGTTCCTGAAACGCCGACCTTGGTGGCATCGCGATTTGCCAACTGAAACACCTGGGCGCAAAGTTAGCAGGGGCGCACCTTGTAAATAACTTAATTGAAATTAATTGCCAGAAGTTTGCAGCACTCCAGGTAGCTTAGAAGAACCATTTCTTACTCTTCTGCCATGTTCAGGGCTTATGAACCTTGTGGTCTCAGATTTTGTTGTAGCAGCCTGTAAAAAAAAAAAAAAAGAAAAATGTGGAAAATATATAATGAAATGGCAGGAATTTAAGCAAAAATATAAGGAAGAAAGAATTCTCCTTCTGTACTTTGATAAAATAGTCTTCTTAAAAATAATTCCTACATTCATTTATTTTTTAATTAATTGATTTTATTGGTGCATTTTATATATACATCATGGTCAGACTCGACACTGAAAATTTGTATCAGTATATGGCAAGACTTAATTCCATTTTTCCCATTCCCCCACCCTGCAGCCCCCACTTTGTCTATACATAAGCTTTGTTTCCTTTTTTTCACCATTGCATTTTTCCATCAATTCCTAAATTTATATGCAAAGGATTTTTTAAAAAAGAAAACATTTGAAAAGCTAGATATAGGTTTTCAGAAGAAAACACCCAGTATTTTATCTACGTTATAAATGTCAAAACTTACTGTGTTCATAAAATCTGTGAAATGACCTCTAAAACCACGTGCTTCAGGAGAACAAGAAGTTACCCTGTGGAAGACAGAGGGTCGGACGAGGGAAGACACGTTGCATTTTCCTTCGCAGCCTCCCAGGACGTAGAGCGCGTGTCTCCCTGCTCCCTCCCCCTCCTGAATCCACGGGAAGTCGCCAGCACAGGGCTCGGGGTTGTGCCAGTCCAGGCGGCTGAGCTGACGTGTGCCCGCCTGGCACTGCCAGGCTTTCAGGCACTGTTCAGCCCGTGAAAATCTCAGAAGGTGCTTCTGTCCTTAGTAGCTCATCTTACCTTGAATTTTTGTTTCCTAAGAAATGTTTAGCAAATCTAATGGTGTTTAAAGACATTAAATGCTGGGTTTTTTTTCTTTTGAGACAGGGTCTCGCTTTGTAGTTCAGGCTGGCCCTGAGCTCACTATGGTGCCCAGGCAAGCCGCCGCGAGCTCAGCCATCCTCCTGTCTCTGCCTCCCGAGTGCTGGGATGACAGGCGTGAGCCACCACGCCCGGCACTGTGGTATGCGGTGTTGATTGTTGGTGGGCGTGAGTCACCACGCCCAGCATTCTATGTGGTCACCGGGGATCGAACTCAGGACCTTGCGCTTGCGAGGCAGGTGCCGGAACCACTGAGTTAACCCTCCGGCCCTAAATGCTGATATTTTAAAACTAACTCAGAGCTAGGAAAACCTCATTCATAAGCGTAAGTTTATATTTTGCTTGAAACTGTCACAGAGTATATTGATAAGCTATGGTATCAACTTCCACAATGTCCTCAGGATCTCTGAAAGTTTTATAAAAATCTCTATTGTAGGGCCGGAGGGTTAGCTCAGTGGTTCCGGCGCCTGCCTCGCAAGCGCAAGGTCCTGAGTTCGATCCCCGGTAACCACATAGAATGCTGGGCATGGAGACTCACGCCCACCAACAATCAACGCCGCATACCACAATGCCGGGCGTGGTGGCTCACGCCTGTCATCCCAGCACTCGGGAGGCAGAGACAGGAGGATGGTTGAGCTCGCGGCGGCTTGCCTGGGCACCATAGTGAGCTCAGGGCCAGCCTGAACTACAAAGCGAGACCCTGTCTCAAAAGAAAAAGAAAAATCTCTATTGTAAAAAAAATGACTCTCTTTTGCCATTTTGTCTTTTATATTTCTTAGATTTTGTGCTTTCATATTTGTTTTAATAATCAGTTATATCTGTATTTCTATGCAAATTAGAGATGGGGTTTAAATCATAAATACTTCAGAGTGCCTAAAACTGCCGGTTGGCTATGCTTACCTTGGCAGCGTAAGGGCCTGAGCTCGATCTCTGGTACCAGAAAAAACAAACCAACAAAATCCTACCAGTCGGTCTACTTCTCTATAACACAATTCCAGCTACAAAAAGTGTCCTCTTCCTAGAGCTGCGGCCTCTCTCCTGTCTATTCCTTCTCTGTAGCTCACGGTCACAGGAACAGCACAGTATTTGTACGTTGTAGGCTGCACTGACTTCGTTTTAAAAACAGACAACAGCCACTGAAACAAAGCCCGAAGCCGCGGCAGTGGCCTCCGGAAGCCCGTGCAGACTGGCCAGCTGGGGGCGGGGTCGCTGGCTCGGAGGCCCCGCCTCCGCTCCCTAGCTCAGCAGCGCCCTGTGCTCCTGCCCTCTGTTCTAGACCAACGATTTGCTTTGTTTTTGATAACAGAGACACTTACCTTTGCAAACGGGCTTTTGACATAATAATATACTAAATAGAACAGTTAGGACCTAGCTCTTAAAAAAGGACAGGACACCTTTTCCTGAAGAGAGAAAGAAATTGCCTGTCTGTGTCCAGCCACGAAGGTGACACTGAGGTTTGTCCTAACGGACGCACTGTCAGGTCGGAGTGACGGAGACGTCCTGTCCCAACGTCAGAAAAGGGTTGCGTTTGACTTTTGCTTCTGTTGGGGACATGCATGAACAGCACAGGCAGAGAAGCAGCTTTAACTTGTGTTTTTCATCTTGAACATTTGGATCACTGTAAGTTTCCTTGGGGATAATATTTTAATGGTATCAGATTGAATTAAACACAACGGAGACTGTGGAAGGAGGACAGACAGTTAACAGGCCATAGGAAGCCGGTGACCATTGATTTTGAATCAGATTTCCACTACAAAGAAATGCATCATGCAAGTCTATGAACAGTTCCTAGTTATATAGAGAGCTAATGATTTTAGGATATATCTTCATGACTTAAGGAACAGAATGAGCCCCAGTTCTTGAGAATCTTGCTATTGATACAAGCAGCTACATTTATTCAAACCATACAGGGGTCTAGAGAAGAAAAATGAATCAGGGATATTGCTAAGGAATTAGAGAATCGACAGACAGTTTGGAAAGGCCGTAAGAGCAGCCTAAGCAGTGCCGGAATTAATGAGCAAGATAATTCTTCAATCCTGAAGCAGCCAGTTAAAAGATAACTCTAAAAGAGAAACAAACGGTTTTAATTCTTTCACCATGTGGCCTCTCTCCTTGACAGTACAGTATTTGTACACTGTAGGAGAGAGCGACTTAGCTTAAAGCTTAAGTCACAACCTCTACGCCCCCCAAAGCCCCGAAGCTGTTGTGGGGCCTTAGGAGAACCATAGAGAATTTCACACAGGACCCTGGGAGCTGCGGCCTCTCTCCTGTGGGGAGGGACCTCTGGCACCACCGTCTCCTCTTCGGGTCGCCGGCCTAAGTCACAGCCCACTGCTCCCCCCACCCCCGTACGGAGGTCCAGGCTGTTGCTTTCTCCTGATGAGACTCTAACGGTCTTTAGTTACTGGGGAAAAGGTCAGATCATGCGAGTTCTCTTTTTAAAGAGTAATTACAGAGACAGCGACGGATCTGTGGTGTTAAAAGTTAGGGGCAGCGGGTGGAGGGTCGTGACAAAGGCCCAGTACACCGCAGTCTGCTTTGGACTCTGTGCTGCTCACAGGTCTGTTTACTCTCTTGATGTTCACTGAGCTGTGCGCAGAGTTTGTGCTCAGCCAGGAATTCTATTTGATAAATATCTGGGTAAAACTGAGACGGAAAAAGGAAGAGGAATACTTCACAGGTATTTAAGAGAAGGCGGGGAGGGAGCTCAGTGTTCTGCACCTGTCTGGCAAATGCGAGGTCCTGAGTTCAACTCCTGGTACTGCCAAATATGTCTCCCTTTATTTGTTCCAGAAAGCTCTCTGGCTTTTTCTGATTCGCACTAACACTGCCAATCCAGAGGGCCCAGATATGTTGTCTTATGTCCAAATCTGGTGTTTCTACTTTTTGTAAGATTGCTAATGACTCTGATTCCTTTGGCTCTTTGTCTATTTTTATTTTTTAAAAAAATTTTAAAATGTATCTGTTTATCTATCTATCTATCTATCTATCTATCTATCTATCTATCTATCTATCTACCTATCTATCTATATCTATCTACTTGAGACAGGTCTCGCTTTGTAGTTCATGCTGGTCCTGAGCTCACTGTGTAGCCCAGGCAAGCCTGGAACTCAGCAGCCCTCCTGCCTCTGCCTCCCGAGTGCTGGGATGGCAGGTGTGTGTCACCACGCTTGGCTCTTTTTATTTTCAAAACTTGCTTCTTTTGTAGCTGTTGTGAGACCACATTACTCTGGGTCTGGTTCTAATCATCAAGTGTCTTTGTTTGTTTCTTAGGCCCTCCCTAGATCGTGTTCTTCCAAACGCTCAGCCTTGTGTTTTTGTGTTGCTGCTTTGTCTGGGCGGCCTGATTCAGGGGCTTCCGGTCCAGGACGCATGCTCAAATCTGTTTCGCCTCCAAATCTGAGGTCCAGTTTGCATTCTCTACTTCTATATTAGATTTTCCTAGAAATACCTCTGTCAGTATCAGTATAAAATTATTACCCAAACTCAAGGAATTTTGTCCCTTATTTTCAATCTCAATTAAGAGGCTATTCTTATTCCATTCATCAAAAATTAATAGTTTGAAAAATTTTCTATTCTGTTGTCTTTTTATTCCTTCAACTCACACAAACTACGGCATTATGTTTGTTACTGGTATTAACTAAATAAGTCTCAAATTTACGTTCCACTCACACAGGTTTAATTCAGACCTTCATGGCTTTATTTTCCTAAAATATTCTTGTATTCCCCAAGCTGGTCTCCCACCTCTGTTTTGACCACTTGTCTCCACTGTTTTTCACGCTGCTGCTAGAAGCCTCACGCCTCTGTCCGTGCTGTTTATGGCACCAATCAAAGATTTCCTGGCAGAACGGCGACACAGGCCTAGCTGTCCCGCCCCAAGCTGGCACCTTCCTCCTGGCGTGAAAAATGCCTCAGTCCCAGCCGAGGCCTGGAACCTGTGAAAGGCACCACCCACCAGTCACGAGAGAGTCACCTGTTCGAGAAATTTTTATTGAGAAATTCAAGAGAGACTGATTTTAGGAAAGAAGCAGGAAAGATCAGAGGGCCAATCTACTAATTGAGATAAAGAGAAGCTATAGTTGGTGATCAGTTATGCTCTTAAAAATTCTGAAATCTTCTCTCAAACTACCTTGTAAATACCTTATACATTTATCTGTTTACCAACGGTAACTGAAAAATCAAATTGCTTCATGTTATGCTTGAAGTTATGCTTAACTGTCCTAAGTTGTTTATCTTTGTGTTGTTACACTATTGTAAGTTTTATGGATTGCTTTTAATATTTGACACTTGATATCTGAATTGTTTGACTTTGCATTAGGTTTGCATTAGTCGTCAACAAATATTCACATTTAATTCAACATCAGACTGTCCTTCCTGATTACCCCGATCTGTTTTACTATCATTTCTTTGCTCTTTGGCTGCTATTTTGATGGACCGTCGGGCGAACAGGGCTCCGAGAACTTCCTCACTGGGGTGCTCCGGCGGCTGCTTTCCGGAGCGGTCCTCCTGTCGCCTCCATCTGTGAACAGCGCTGCGGGGGCTTAGGGCCTTCAGGCAGGGGCCGTTTCCTTGAGCAGCGCCCTGTCTTTCCTTGTTTACTGTGACGGTGAAGGCTGAGGACGTCTTCTCTTTACTCCTTTAGAGAAGCCTAGAGTCATGGGGAGGGCGTGCCTCAGGACTTCTTCCTTCTGCCACTGAACTTTAAGACGTTCTCCTGCAGATACTAGTGTTTTAGTCAGATACTGGATATTTTTGTACACAGATATACTTGTTTTCAGCCTTAGAGCGTTCATTTCTTTATTTCAGTACTGATTATTACGGTTCATTTCTTTATTACAGTTGAGTGAGATGAGTACAAATCAGTATTCACTGGTGGCAGTGGGGGAGAAAGAAATTTAAAAATTCCTTCCACCATCGGGCCCAGATGTTTTATCAGTCTTTGACAGTGTTATGCAACTGGTAATTTTTATGTGATAAATTTAAAGACTTTAAGAGCATAGAACAAAGATGGAAATCCCTTCAACTCATTTTATGAAGCAAATACAATCTTGGTCACAAAACTAGAGCGCCTACTACAGTGTAACTACAAAACCCTTTTGTAGATTTAATACAGATCAACTGAATACATGCTGTTTCAGTAAATTAAATTCGAGTATATATTAGAAAATACACACAACATACATTTTATTTCAAACTTGGCCCAAGACATTAAAAAGCTATTAAAAAGAATTTACATAAAAACCCGATGTGCAGGCCAGAGATTTAGCTCAGTGGTTCTGGTGCCTGCCTCGCAAGTGCAAGGTCCTGAGTTCGATCCTGGTAACCACATACAACGCTGGGCGTGGTGACTCACGCCCACCAGCCATCAATACCACACACCACAGTGCCGGGCGTGGTGGCTCACGCCTGTCATCCCAGCACTCGGGAGGCAGAGGCAGGAGGATTGCTGAGTTCCAGACTTGCCTGGGCTCCATAGTGAGCTCAGAGCCAGCCCGAACTGCAAAGCAAGACCCTGTCTCAAAAAAGAAAAACCCAATGTGCTCATCTTAATAACTACTATAATGGGCTGGATTATTGTTCAGCTGGCACTTCCTCTGCTCCCTTTCATAGTTCCCCGGTAGGCAGAGATCTGCCACCACCGTCAGCCTTTGCCGAGACGAAGGCCTTGCGGTGGGCCCGAGGGAAGGAGAGGCCCGGGAGGCGGACGCAGCGGCCGGCTGACAGGGAGCCCATCTGCGCGCCGCCCGCTCAGGGCTGGGCCGGGCTTCTTGAGAACACCTGCTAGGGCGTCGCGAACTTCCTGACCTTTATTTCTGAAGGAGTTCCAACACCTGTGTAAGCTTATAATTACTGTAATAAATTCTTTGTACCTTCATTATATGGAATAGCTGCTGTTTGCCTGCTGATTCCCGATCGGTACTATGCATGATTTATATTTAATAAAATTCAACATCCTTAATCAAAAAATAAAACCCATAACAAACTAAGAACATGCATTTTAAAGTATAATATCATTTTCTACTGGGTTTCACCATGATTAATGGTAAAACAGTGCAAGCCTTCCAATAACTCCATTATTTACTGTCCACAAAAGAAGGTACCTTTATCGAATAGAAGGACAAGTTAGTATTGCTAGGTATGATTTATTATCTCTATAAAATAAATTAAAGATAAAATAAGTAAAAATTTATAGCATTTTTGTAGATATCCACTTAGAAAAGGTGGTAGAAAATTTTTATAATAGCAATATCTGTATACATGACTGTCTCATGACCAAATTTAACAACAAATATCCAGTAATTAAGAGACAAGTCTTTGAAAATACAGAAATTCAGATGTCACTCTTGGATGCTGAGGATATAATACTGTGAACGTACTGAATTTCCTCAAATTAATTTACATATTTAATATGAGTTAAGATGAAAATATTAATGAAAATTTCTGAAACTTGGTATGTCTAACAGTTGGAAAAAAATCACAGAAATCCATCCTGATATTTAAGTGGGGTCTCAAAGAACTGCACCTAGCTGAACAATCTCTTTTTTTTTTTTTTGAGACAGGGTCTCGCTTTGTAGTTCAGGCTGGCCCTGAGCTCACTATAGAGCCCAGGCAAGCCTCGAACTCAGCAATCCTCCTGTCTCTGCCTCCTGAGTGCTGGGATTACTCTGCCTCCCAGGTGCCTCCCAAGTGCTGGGATTACCACCAAGCCTGTCATTTGTGCTATGTGGTACTGATTGCTATTGGGCATGATTCACCACGCCTGGTATTGTTGTATGTGGTTACCAGGAATCGAACTAGGGACCTTGAGCTTGTTAGGCAGGTGCTGGAACCACTGAGCTAAATCTCCAACTCGGCTGAACAATCTTGAAAAAGAAGAGCAAACTTGAAGGCATTGCACTTTCCAGATTCGTGGATATAAAAAGAAACTGGACTAAGAAATACTAAAATTGTGTGTCACAGAGAGTGAAAAGGCAGTTTGTGGAAGGAAAATTATTCGTAATTGTTTATCTTTTAAGAAGTGAATGTCTAAAACACATAAGGATCCCCTGCAATTCAATAGCAACAACGCAATTTTAAGCACGGGCAATGGTTTTGAATCAATATTGTTCTATATGCAAACGGTCACTAAGAATGTGACAATGTCCTCAGCCTCTCTGATCATTAGAGAAATACAAACCCCCCATGAAGTGGATAAGAGCACGAATTCATAAATGAACGCGTGATGATGTATTAGAGAAACACCGGGAGAACCACGACCAGAGGTCGGAAGTGCTTCTGCTTTCTGGTTCCGAGACAGCTGCAGCCTCGCTTCCTCCCTTGCCTGTTGGCCCAGCAGCCGGCGGGGCTCAGTCCCCTGGGCCGGACGGGGCGGGGTGCGCGGCCTTCCAAAGGGCGGCGCGTCCGGAGCGGGCTTGGCGTGGGCGCTCTTTGCCCTGGCTGCGGCCCGGCGACCGGTGGCCCGGGAGGCCCCACGCTGCGTGGGCCCACGGAGGCGGCCGGGAAAGTGACGTCGAGGGACTGCAGAAGAGACTTTCGGTTCTAGTTTGATGCGACACGTATAAAGTGCCATTTACAATGGATCAAAATGAGGGGCTCTTTCTGTTCTTAAGAAAGAAGAGACCGACAGCAGGTTCTCCCATTGAAATGAGTTCGGTTCAGGGTAAAGAGGGCGCGATCACTGAGCTGGACAGACCTCCGCAGACTGTGAGGTGATCGAGGCCACAGCATTCACAGCGGGAAGAGGAGCTATCGGATTAGGAGGTATTTTAACAATTCACAAAGTAGGATCCTAGAATGCAAACTGAGAATCTTGGCGCTAGATTTTTTCTTTCCTTTTTATCGGCCAAGAAATAAGTCTTTGGCACTTATTATATCATTCACTTAATGGGAGAAGAAAAAATAACAAATGAACTCAAGGGAAGTGCAGAACTTCCCGTGTGATTGACTGAAAAGTGTCACAGAAGCTTCGTCTGGAAAAGTTTCTTTCCCGGCTCGGCCCCTGGGTTTTGTCACTGTCGGCCTCACTGGAGGAAAAACTGCATCTCAGTGTGTTTGAGGAAACTGTACTCCGTCGTCTTTTTCAGTTAATATGTAAAAGATGTTTTAAAAAATTAAAGGAAGTCATATTTCATTCTTCTTATTTCAATAAGATTATTACAGATTCTTTTAACAATTCTATTTTTCAGTTGGAAAAAAAGCATAGGAAATGGCTGCATTGGATAAAGGTTGCTCCTCTTTTCGTTAGACAGAAATTCAGTTTACTGAAATTAGAGAATTTTCAATTTCTGACAATGATGTATAATAAACCTCATTTTCCTCATGATACCATATGTAATTCAAGTCTTTTAAACTTCAGTATGAAGGTCTCTTTGCTTTTCACACTTAAAGATTTTTAAAACATTTTGGTAAACAAGCATTTGTTGCTTGAGTAGATGTTTTTTGAGATCTCAGAAGTGATGACTCCTCTAAATGCATCTGAATTATTTTGGAACTGACGAAATGGTGAGAGCCTACTCAGCTTCATGAAGACTTTGTTCAGGACTTTTTCTGTGATACCTTTGGTGAGTTTATCAGCTTCCTTCTGAGACCTGCTTTTTCTGAGCATTTTGGTGAAAGCAGGGAGCGTCCTGCTTCTTTAGCACAAAACCCCCAGCAATGTTTTGACTGCTTCTTTTGCCAGCCCACCCACAACTGCTTAGTTTTTCTCAGAGCAATTCTGTTTTTACAGAATCTCCCACTGTTTTCTTTTTCTTTTTCAATCTCAGAGCATAGAAGATCATGCAGATAGCCTTTCGACTCATCATGCTGCCTGTGAGTTTCATCGCACACAATACTGCGAGAGTCCCCGCTTTGGTACAGTAAACGATACAGTACCACAGACTTCAGGCTGTGCCTTCTGCTCGGTACACTGAAAGATCTCTTCAAAACACGTATTTCCCCAGCATTATTTTGCACTCCTAACTTTTATATACCCCCAGCCTTGGGTTCTTTTACTCTGCACACTTATGGGATTCCTTTATCCGAGATATGTCATCATCATCCTTAATATGTCCATGGGATATCTGTCTTACCTGTGAGACTGTGTTTAGACCATGAGTCCTTTCCCATGAAACCCTCCAAGTCTGAATTCTCATAGTACTTTTCTATGTGCCTCTTGTTTCATGTAATTTTGATCATGTATTTAGTATTTTTTAAAAACTTTAATCCCTTGGAAGATTTCAAGATCTTTATAAGGATTTATAGGCGCTCCATCTACATTGATAGAAAAATTCAATCAATATTCACTGATAATCACACAGATTTAATAGTAGGATTTAATACATGAAAGAAGGCAATTTATGGGATGATAATACACATTTTTCAGCCTAAAAGAAAGAACGAGTTCAGCAATTCAAAGCATGACTGTCTCAAACTTGAAACTGTATCACAAAATGTACTAAACTTCCCTGCATAATTCGCTCATGGAGGGACTCCTTAGTTTGAGCCGTCCATACGTGGGCGCGTCGTGACCGACCCGAGCTGCTCGACCTCGGCTCTTCCGTGGGAACCAGCCGGGCAGGAAGGGCAGCACCCCGCTGCACACGGCCCTCTGCTGAGTCACACGCGCAATCTAGAGAGGAAAATTGGGGGCACGACTCACTTCCCAGGCCCGGGGTGCCAGCTGCTGCCAAAACATGACGTCACGTTTGTGATGTGATCGCTGCTTTCAATTGTGTCCGCTCCTGAGTCTACCAGTTCTTTCCATGCAGGTCACCAGCTGACCATCTGTTGGTAAGATTTTCCACTGCGCTGAGCCAGAAATGGATCCAGAAGAGTTGTAATGAGTCTTATTAGCCCAGGTTTAAAAAAATAATGCAGTACTGTTCCTTCCACCTGGACATGCCGCTGCACCTTGAAATATCCTCTCATCATTGGCTGAAAACCGTGGTTTAAAAAAAAAATATATATATATATCTTTTTCAGTTTTCAGGAAACTGGGTTCTTAGTAACTGACATGCTAAATTCTCCTTCACTGACATAAACAAGTCCCATGTCATATATAAAAAGATGGAGCTTTCTTGTTCTTAAAGAGAAGGCCAAAAACCAGATAACCAATCCAATAACATTACAAGGACTGTTTGGTTTGGACAGACCGCAAATATGTCTGGCCTCCAACCATATTAAAACTGCCTCACTGCTGGGTGATATTACGCATTTCTTCATCCGCGTATGAATGAATCCCATCCGTGACTGAATCAGTGAGAAGAGTTTCGGGGCAGAGAGCAGAAATGCTCACATCTGACGTGTGAGGCGGGACACACGTAACCCAGCATCCAGTGCGGTCTTTCATTAGCTTCTACACTGTTTGTACAAAAAGACATGTTATTTTCTTATCCTAGCTCTGAATTGGGAAAACTATATTTTCTAAGAGTGTTATCAGCCATAGATGATCTTCAAATAAGTAGAAGCTTACTTTCTGAAATAAAGAAAGGTACCGGTAGGAATAAAGAATAAATATCCATTTTGTTTAAGAGTTCATATTTTGTAAAAAACAAAACAAAACAAAAATTTCCCTGTACCAAAATTCTGACTCTTCAATCTGCAAGCAACTCATTTATTATTCAGAACCTTGTAAAATATAAACACAATT
The DNA here is from genome assembly GCA_004025085.1 of Thryonomys swinderianus. Taxonomy (NCBI): domain Eukaryota; kingdom Metazoa; phylum Chordata; class Mammalia; order Rodentia; family Thryonomyidae; genus Thryonomys; species Thryonomys swinderianus. The sequence goes on along the minus strand of PVIC010011723.1, from coordinate 1,725 downwards.
TTCTTGACGTTCTTTACTATGGGGCTGAAATTTTAAATTATGCGATGACTAAATCCTTCCTTGATTCCATCTTTTACTTCTCTGAGGCTATTTACAGGCTAACTCAGTAAACTGGTTTTTACTTACTGTTAGCTTATTTTACTTTCAAACGAGCCTTCTTGTGGCTTCTGCTGATTGCTTGCTCAGTGTGGGTGGACTCCAGGGCTGAGAGAGAATGTGAAACAGAATGGCATCTCAGCGTCCTCAGAGGGCAAGACCCTGGGCCTAGTGATATCATACAGTTGCGAGTGATACTTTCATATCTTTAAATATTATCATATATTATTTCGACTTAGACTATATTCTTGTTGTTGTATTACCTAAAAAGAATGCCAGAAAAAAGAGAGAAGAAATAGAGTCACTCAGTTTTGTTCCACTTATGTTTGTTTTTAATGTTTACCTTTGTCTATATTTGAGACAGAGTTTCTGGCTAAGACAGAATCGGTTTCAGTGTGCTCCAGTAATTCTACGCAGCTGATTAACAGTTTTATTATCAAGAGGTTTTTCACTATTAAGATTAGCTTTAATTAAATACTTAGCAGCTCTATATTTAGTCACCATTTAATCGAATGAGATATACCTGTATTTTGTCACGTATTAATGCCTTCTGAAATAAAATGTTTCCATGTAAAATAAGGAGCTTGGTACTACAAGAGCTGCAGTACTATAATTTATGGTATGAAGTTCACATTTTTATTTTTCATGTATCTCATTTGTTTTGACAGAGACCAGTCAAAAGGGAGATCGATAACGAGCCACGGAATATAAACGGCACACTTCAATGACGTTATTTGTGTAAAATGTCAGCATTTTTATGTGAAATTTCACAAGAAATTTTAAATTGACAAAGCTGATCGTGTCGAACGAGGGTCCTCGGGAGCTGCCGTACAGGCCGCGGCCAGCGCGCCCTGGTGACCGCGGGGTGTCCAGGGGCACTTGACGGTGCCCGAAGTCTGTCATTTAAACGAGGGTCATTCCTGATGTGTGCATCATGGTTTTTAATGTGTACTGTTTATGTTTGTATCTAATAAGCGTGTGTGTCAATGTATAATGGTATGTTTGTCCCACTGTGTCACCTCAGAAGACTTTCGCTGCCCGAAGAGCTTGCGTGCTGCGCCCATCCGCGCTTCCCCGCCTCAGCCTCCGGCAAACACGGCGCTTCCCTGCGTCCACGGACACGGAGTCGGAGTTGGAGTCACAGCCCTTTTCCTGTTGGGTTCTTTTTTTTTTTTTTTTTTTTTTTTTTTTTTTTTTTCTTTTTGAGACAGGGTCTCGCTTTGTAGCTCAGGCCGGCCCTGAGCTCACTATGGAGCCCAGGCAAGCCTCGAACTCTGCGATCCTCCTGCCTCTGCCTCCCGAGTGCTGGGATGACAGGCGGGAGCCACCACGCCCGGCTTCCTGTTGGGTTCTTTTACACCATAACATGCATTTGCATTTTTTCATGTATTTTCTAGCCTTGACAGCTCATGTTTTCAGCACTGAACAATATCCCATTGTCTGGTGCCTCAGAACTCGTTCACCTACACCGAACGTGAGCCTCTTGATTTTACAAGTCTTAGAGTGTGTGAATAAAGGTGCCACTAAACCCATGTGCACGAGAAGAGCCATTTTCCCCGAGGGCCCAGCCTCCTGCGCCGCTCGTCTGGTGAGGAAGGGCAGGGGAAGCTCGAGCCCGGCCACCCCAGC
>PVIC010011722.1:9040-41022 GCA_004025085.1 Thryonomys swinderianus | reverse complement strand
CTTCCCAGGTCCTCTGGTCCCAGGCTTTGATCACAATCGGGCGGGCTGTGACTCCCAGTTCAGCAAGGCGCTCAGTAGCTGGGCGGAAACTAAGAGTAATAGTGAGTGACCCAGCGCTTCCTGTGAGCAGTTTCTGTGAGGGCTAAACACTGCATGGACGGGTTGTCTAATCCTCGCCAGAGTCCTGTAACACTGCTTGTACTTCACGAAGGCAGAAATGGGTCCGAGAGGTCGAGGGCCTTCTTCAAGGTTACACACCTAGCAAGCAGCAGTGCTGGGATTTGAACCTAGATCCTACAGTGCACTGTCTCCACTCCTTGCTTCCTCTAGCAGGAAGTCAGTACTTTACCCAGTCGTGACTACTATGAGACTTGGGAAACAGGGATTATTTATCGCATGCATTTTACAGCAGAGGAAGACTTGACAGTGGAAGACATTCAGCAACATGCCCGGGGTCATATAATAAAGGTGCCGGGAGACATGGAGTCAGAATCCAGGTGGTCCACCGGGCTCCTTCTGCTAGTGTGGCAGGTGTTTGTGTGGCCACCTCTTTTCCGGGCCCTCGGGAGAGGCATCTCAGTGTGGGGAGGTGCTGCTCACCTTTGTTTCCCTGAGGGTGTTGAGCCCAGCGGGTGCTTGACCGGTTTTAGCTCAGCCCTCGATGCCTTGTGTGACCTTGGCCAATTCACTACTCTTCAGTCTTGGTGCCAGCATTTGATAAGTGATCATTTGTGCTCGGTAATGTTTAACCTTTTCACCACCAAGAACATTTATTTTTCTCCTGTAGGGTTATGTGTTGGGTTTGTATACATGCGTGTGTGTGTGTTTTGCTTTTTTGGTACTGGGGATTGAACTCAGGACCTTGCATTTGCAAGCCAGGTGCCAGAACCACTGAGCTATATCCCCAGCCCAGAGCTGTGTGTTTTAAAATATTTGGGCCACCCAGAAAGTCTCCATATTAAGAGCAAGGCTCTGTGAGGCGGCTGTTACAGCCTTGCTTGTTCTGTGTGGTCCTCTAAAGATGCAGGACCCAACTCCAGTGGGGTCCTATGTGCCCTAAGCAATCTGAAATAGAAACACACTGAAGGTTCCTGGCATCGTATTGGAGAACTCAGGTTAGGGGTCACTGAGCCTGTGTGAGTCCTGGTACCCCAGGCTCTGTCCTGCCTGTCCTCAGAGAGTCTGTGCTTTTGCAGGAGACGCAGGACAACTCCCATGTGGGCCCTTTGAGTAGGGCTAGATGCACAAGTTCCGGCTGAGAGGCAGTCCTTGGAGCTGGGCTGACCTGGGAATGCTGCCCAGAAGAGGAGGGACTTGCAGTGGACTCTGAGAATGCCAGGACTGAGGCCCTTTGCCCCCTCTGTGCCCTGGAGAAAGCCATGCAGCACCCCCATAAGCTGAGTGCTTCAGATAGGAAAAGTGTATCTGTACTGGGCCATCCGCTGTGATACATTCATCATAGCAGTGAGATCTTAGTGACCAGAGCCCGTGAGGGAGGGAAGAAAAAGTGTGGAAACTTTTTGCGCTTCCTGTTCCATTTTTCTGTAAATTAAAAACTCCTCTTAAAAAGTCAGTGAAGGGCTGGAGATTTAGCTCAGTGGTTCTGGCGCCTACCTGGCAAGCGCAAGGTTCCTGGTTCAATTCCCGGTAACCACATACCACAGTGCCGGGTGTGGTGGCTCATGCCTGTAATCCCAGCACTCGGGAGGCAGAAGCAGGAGGATTGTTGAGTTTGAGGCTTGCCTGGTCTACATAGTGAGCTCAAGGCCAGCCTGAACTGCAAAGCAGGTGAGACACTGTCTTTAAAAAAAACAGTCAATAAAAAGCTGGGCATGGCAGCCCACGTCCCTCATCCTGCAGAAGCAGGAGAGGGGCTGCGAGTTCAAGGCCAGCCTGAAGTACATAGCAAGACCTTGTCTCAAAAAACCAAAAAGGAGAGCTGGGGGGTTAGCTCAGGTGGTACCACGCCAACCTGGAATGCACAAGAGCCTGAGTTCGATCCCCGGTACCACACACAAAAAAAGGAAAAATGAAGTAATGAAGAGCCTAGGGGAAGAAGGAACTGGAAGAAGCCAGCTTTAAAGTCCCCCACTGAGTCAGGTCCTTCAAGGACTGAGGAGGGGGCTTCCAGCTTTACTCACCTCCCACTGGTGTTGATCTCAGGAGCTGCTGAAGGACGGGAAGCGGGAGACCACCATCAGCCAGCTGCTCATTAACCCCACGGACCTGGATATCGGGCGCGTGTTCACCTGCCGCAGCACGAACGAGGCCATCCCTGGCGGCAAGGAGACCTCCATTGAGCTAGACGTGCACCGTGAGTGGGTCTGGGAAGGGCCGGCCTCTGGGGGGCGGCAGCTGTGCCCTGATTAAACCGATACGCGGTTTGGGCAGAGATTTCATCTCTCTGAGCATCCGTTTCAAATTCTGCACAGCAGTATGAAATAAACTACAGCCTAGACCCGCGTTCCCACAATTCCAAACTGAAGTGATTTGGTGGGGAAACCTGAACCTACGCTCCTCGCGGTCCCGTATTAACTTAATGTATCCCAGCATATGTATTCATGTGTCTTTCTGGGGTGCTCCGCAGATGCAGTGGGGGGTGGGGGTGGGGGTCTTATAGAATGAATCTCATTGTCCTAAAATTTAAAAATTTCCAAATCTCAAAACACTTCAGGTCCCGAGGGTCTCAAATAAGGCACCTCTTAGTGCTTCATGGGTCGTGACCATTAAATAAATGATAGCGTAAGAGCATCTAGCCTCCCGTGCTTACCTGGTACGTGATCAAAAATTCCCTCTGCCTAAGACCCATGGGAGCCAAGCGAGTCCACACTGACGCCTAGTGGCCACAGTGGGTTGTTGCATCCACTAGGTAACTGTCCCTTGGGCTCTGGAGCACCATCTTTGACAGTCACCCTAGCGCGCCCCCTACAGGCTACTTGTGGAAAAGGTGATGATGGTGCATTGTGTATCATGGGAGTTGATTTGCTGAAACAAAAAGTCCCAGATCACAGGAGCAGGGTGAGGTCTGAGTGTATATGCTAGGAAGGGTCCGAAAAGCCCCTGATCTCCTGTCCCCTGCCTTGCAGATCCTCCTACCGTGACCCTGTCCATCGAGCCTCAGACAGTGCAGGAGGGTGAACGTGTGGTCTTCACGTGCCAGGCCACAGCCAACCCAGAGATCCTGGGCTACAGGTGAGAGGCTGGGGCTGGCGCTGGAAGCCGTACTAGAGAGACCCGAGACCAGCAGCGGCGAGCACTGGGTAGGCAATGTCTCTGGGCACCGGGTTCCCACCCTGACTCCACCTCTCCGCTGCCTCCTGCCCTAGGTGGGCCAAGGGAGGCTTCTTGATCGAAGATGCCCACGAGAGTCGCTACGAGACAAATGTCGACTACTCCTTCTTCACGGAGCCTGTGTCTTGTGAGGTCCACAACAAAGTGGGAAGTACCAACGTCAGCACTTTAGTCAACGTCCACTGTGAGTGGTGGGGCCGGGGGGAGAAGGGACTGGAGGCCCGAGCTGGAGAACCTAACAAGTTGCTTCTTCCCTCCGCCTCAGTCGCCCCCCGCATTGTGGTGGACCCCAAGCCCACGACCACAGACATTGGCTCTGATGTGACGCTCACCTGTGTCTGGGTTGGGAATCCCCCCCTCACCCTAACCTGGACTAAAAAGGACTCGAACATGGTACGATTCTCCTTGCCTGTCCCGAGTGCCGGGAGCACGGGCACCGCCGGTGGGCCGCGGCAGGGGGCGCTCAGGGGTCTTTCTGCGCCGAGCTTGGGAATAGCTCTAGCACAGTGCTTGCGGCCGGCCCCACCCCTCCTCATAGGTCAGCGGGCCAGTTAGAGGCCGGGGCAGGGAGAAGCCAGCGGTCTGGGCGTGCGAAGCAGCGTAAGGAGGAAGGAGGGAAGCGTGCTGCGGTTTGCTGCACAGTGACAGGAAGAGCTGGGGAATTAAAGGGCCATAGGAAGGTGGAGAAGCGGGGGCCCCGCCTGAGAGCGGCAGGGTGCAGGCCGTGGCTTTCAAGACCACTTTCGACAGTCTGGGCCAGAACTGTAGGAAGAATTGCCAAGTAAAGCGTCCTTCCCGGGTTGCAGACGAAATGCTAGGACAGGTCACAGAGGAGGCTGTGTCCCTCGGGAAACACTACAGCCTCACGTGGCCTCTCTGCCGTTCCCCGCCCCCACCCCACCCCCTTGGAGACGTGGTGTGTTTTAGTGCCAGCCTGGCTAGAGTTCAGGGACGGATTGGCTGGCCTCGGGAACCCCGTCTCCCTGCTGGGAATTCACTTGTGGTCCTTCCTGCTTTCTCTCCAATGCCTCTGATGCGGGGCCCTCATGGACCTAGGGGTCCCGGCCTCCTGGCTCCCCACCCGAGGCTGCTCTCTCTGCCCAGGTCCTGAGTAACAGCAACCAGCTGCTGCTGAAGTCGGTGACCCAGGCAGACGCTGGCACCTACACCTGCCGGGCCATCGTGCCTCGGATCGGAGTGGCGGAGCGGGAGGTGCCGCTCTACGTGAACGGTGAGTGGCCGCGGGAGGCCGGGTCCGGCGGGCGGGCAGGGCCGCGGGCTCCGGGCGGTCGTGACTGTGTCGTCTCGTCTGCAGGGCCCCCCATCATCTCCAGCGAAGCCGTGCAGTACGCGGTGAGGGGAGACGGCGGCAAGGTGGAGTGCTTCATCGGGAGCACCCCGCCCCCAGACCGCATCGTGAGTGCCGGAGGCCCCGCCTCTGCCCGGCCTCCCCCTCTCGCGGGCTCCAGCTCGGTGTCTTCCGCGTCCCCGCCCGTTCGGCCTTCTGTCTGTGCCTGTCTGTCCCTCTGTCCCTTGGCCTGAGCAGACCTCACTGCCGTTCGCACCTGTGGGATCCTGAGCAGATGACTTGGTGTTTTCAGCCTCAGTTTCCTCATCTGTAAGACCGAGGCTGTAACGCCCAGGGCTTTTTTTGAGGAGTAGCCGTAGCGGCGGGTGTGAGGAGCCCTGAGAGCCCCTGCTGTTCCGGTCACTACGAGTGACCTCCTGCCTGTCCCTTGCCCAAGACGCATGCTCTCCTCCCTCGTCGCCCGCTGATCTTTCCTCCCCTTTCCCGCTTCCGGCTTCCCGCCCTCGCCACCGGCTCCTCTTCCCACCCTGCCCTGTTCTCCTCCCCTCCTTTCCGCCCCTCGCCACTCCTCCCTCCTCTCCCCTCTCCGCCGCGACACGAACCATTAATTCCTTCCGTGACCATTAACCGTCAAACCCCTCATCACATTTAATGACCATTTGGCTAACTCCAGGGCTGCCCAGGGACACTTCATTACCACGGCCGCCGGGCAGCGGGCGGCCGGGCTCCCAGGGGCTTTCCCTGCGGAGCCGGGAGGCCCGAGCCCTGGAAGGGAGCCAGTTCTCGGCTGCGCCCCCTCCCTGGGCTCTGCTCCTGCGTGAGGGCGCGCAGGCGCCGCCCTGGCTGGGAGGGTGCGGCTGAGAGGCTGGGGCTGCGCCTCTGCCTCTCGGGTTCCTGCCTCACGCGGGAGCCCGGGGCTGGGTGCCGGAGCCAGGCGAGCAGGTCCGTCGGGGGCGAAGGGCCTGCGTTGTCACATTCGGACTGTGGCGCAGGAAGAAGCGTGAGCGCTATTAAGCGCTCGCCTGGTCCTTTCACTGTATGGACGAAGAGCATGAGCCCCAGAGGGGGAAGAAAGGGCCACACAGGGACGCGGGAGGGAGGGAGGGTGAGCGCAGGAACGGAGGGTTCTCGAGGCCCAAGCCAACACTTTCTGTGCAACGCGCAGTGGCCCAGGGGTCCGTGCATTACGTGAGCTCTGCGCATGGTACGTGGACTGGAGATCCAGAGCTCCCTGGAGGTTCGCAGGGAGGACATAAGCCTCACTAGCCTGCTTTTATAGACTGTCCCCAGGTTGATCCAGAGAGCCCGTGGCGAGGGCTTGAGGCCACTGCTGTGGGTGACGCAGTGGTACAAGGCTCGAAGCGGAGGGCTCATGGGGGTGAGGTTGGGTCACCCTGGGGGGGGTGCATCTGTCCCTCTGCTGCTCTCTGACTCCTCCTCCGTGTCCTCCCCCTCCCAGGCCTGGGCGTGGAAGGAGAACTTCCTGGAGGTGGGGACCCTGGAGCGCTACACCGTGGAGAGGACCAACTCCGGCAGCGGGGTGCTGTCCACGCTCACCATCAACAACGTCATGGAGGCCGACTTCCAGACCCACTACAACTGCACCGCCTGGAACAGTTTTGGGCCCGGCACAGCCATCATCCAGCTCGTGGAGCGAGGTGACTGGCAGTGCTGGCTGCCCAGCCCGGGGCGTGGGCCAACCTGGGGCACAGCTGTCCCTTTTCTCTCTGGGTCCGGGCTCGGTCTCTCCCTTTCTCATTCAGTCTCTCTCTTTCACTTCCCCACTAGAAGCTGGGGAGATCTACTCCCTTGGTTGAGATTTACTGAGGATCTTCTTGTGCCAGGCTCTGCATGGGAGGCTCTAGGGACAGGCAGGAGTGAGACACAGCCTGGCTCCCAAGAACCTCTCAGCTTAGTGGGGAAACTTACAGAGCAGAAGCAAATGAGAACAGATGAACCAACATGATCTGTACAAGGGAACGGTAACAGCTACACACTCCATCAGCTCAGTGTTGGAAGAATTAACAGAGAATATTTATAAGATGCCTGGCATATAGTAGATGCTCATTAAACTTGAGTTCCTTCCATCGCTGGCTTCAAGAAATCTCAGTCTAACTGGATAAACATGTTCCCTCTTTCAGATACTCCAGCAGGGCTTGGAGGTGAGGACACTCCCCAATCTGACAAGGGAAAGATAACGTTGTTTGGGTTTTCAAGTCCTAGCCCTGGACTGGGAGAGTGGGAAGCCCAGGAGAACCTGTCCTTCAGGTTTAGCTGAGGATGCCTTCAGCCCTTGCTAAGCGGAAGCCCAGACTCAGCCCAGCCACTGTGCTGAGCTTCCTCTCCGTGGCCATCTGGCCTTAACTTCACAGAGCCCAGAAGCTCGATCAAAGTTTAACTTGCGCAGGACTTGCCAGTCCACCTACAATCTCAGCGCTGAGCTCGATACCAGCCTGAGCCATTTGGCAAGATTCTGCCTCCAGAATTTAAAAAAAAAAAAAAAAAGCCAGACAAACGAAAGCTTAGTCTTGTGCAGTCCAGCGCTGGCCCTGTAGCTTTCTGCTGAGAAGCTCCCGGTGTGACCTGTCCTCACCTCTGTCCCTTTCCTTCCTCCGTCGGAAGAGGTGCTCCCCGTGGGCATCATCGCCGGGGCCACTATCGGCGCGGGCATCCTGCTCATCTTCTTCTTCATCGCCCTGGTCTTCTTCCTCTACCGTCGCCGCAAAGGCAGTGAGTCTGGTTCCTCGAAGCCCGGGCACCCAGCCGCCACCTCTGGTGCACACAGCCAGCAGTGCCCGCCACGGGTGGGGGGGCGGCTGCTCAGCGCCTCAGCCCAGGGCGAGGCGTGGGAACACCACAGTGGAGGCCAGCAGGATGCACCAGGCCCTGCTTCGTGTCTCTGTCCCAGGCCGCAAGGACGTGACCCTGAGGAAGCTGGACATCAAGGTAGAGACAGTGAACCGGGAGCCTCTCACCATGCATTCTGACCGGGAGGACGACGCCGCCAGCATCTCCACGGCAACCCGAGTCATGAAGGCCATCTACTCGGTGAGGGCCCGCTGTCCTGCCCCTGCTGCCTTTTCTTCATGCTTAAGCCCAGCCCACCTGGCCTCTACCTGCCGCCATGCCCTCCTCCCTCCCTTGGCTGCCCCTGCTCCTGCCACAGACAGTGACACACACACACACACACGCATATGCACACACACACGGCCTGCCCATGTGCATGCTCACATCCTCACAGTCACCCGTGCGGGGCTGGTTCCTTCCCAGGCTCTATCTACCCGACCTGGAACCCCTCAGACCCGCGATCCCCAACCTCTTTGGCACCAGGGATGAGTTCTATGGGGGACAGTTTGGCAGCAGGTGGGAGGGATGGGGGCCGTTCGGAGCCTCGCGCGACCTAGATCCCTTCCACGCTGTGGGGATCAGAAGCCTCCGCTGCTAGTCTGACAGGATGCGGAGCTCAGATCTTGGCGAGACGAGAGCGATGCGGAGTAACTAGAAGCACAGGCGACGCTTTGCTTGCTGGGCCGCTGCAGCCCAGCTGCCACAGGCCACAGACCAGTCGTGGCCTGCGGCCAGGGGCCCTGGGAAACCCTGTTCCCCATGGCGGCAGCAGCATGCTGAAGGTCCCGGTGCCTGTTAGCAGCAACACGAGTGCTGTAACCCAGGTCCTGGCCTGGTCCCACCACACCCCAGAGCCACTGCCCCGGACTGCAGGCCCTTCCCTCAGCAGGCGCTTCCGGGCGTGGGGACGGGGCTGGAGAGAAGGGTAAGAACCGGGAGCGTCTCCTCACACCCGCTCCTGCCGCTCTGCAGTCCTTTAAGGATGACGTGGATCTGAAGCAGGACCTGCGCTGCGACACCATCGACACCCGGGAGGAGTATGAGATGAAGGTGAGCGAAGCCCGTCTGCGTGGTGTGAGCCTGCGTGGGAGGGGGGAGGGGCTGCGAGAGGCAGCGGGGCTGACACTGGATGGGGACGGGCGCAGCTCAGGGAGACGCCCAGGAGGATGGTGGGGCCCGATCCCCTCAAGAGGAAGCCCCGCCTCTATCCGTCTCTCTCCCTGCCCCACAGGACCCCACCAATGGCTACTACAATGTGCGTGCCCACGAAGACCGCCCGTCCTCCAGGGCAGTGCTCTATGCTGACTACCGCGCCCCTGGCCCTACCCGTTTTGATGGGCGCCCCTCGTCCCGTCTGTCCCACTCCAGTGGCTACGCGCAGCTCAACACCTACAGCCGGGCGCCCGCCTCTGACTACGGCCCCGAGCCAGCACCCCCCGGCCCAGCCGCCCCAGCCGGCACCGACACCACCAGCCAGCTGTCTTATGAGAACTATGAGAAGTTCAACTCCCATCCCTTCCCCGGGGCAGCTGGGTACCCTACCTATCGACTGGGCTACCCCCAGGCTCCCCCCTCAGGCCTGGAGCGGACCCCATATGAGGCGTACGACCCCATTGGCAAGTATGCCACGGCCACGAGGTTCTCCTATACCTCCCAGCACTCGGACTACGGCCAGCGGTTCCAGCAGCGCATGCAGACTCATGTGTAGGGGCCAGAGCCTGCCGGGGGTCTCTGCGAGGCAGAGGAGAGGGCTTTCACACCGTTCCCTGATATTCAGGGGCATCGCTTCTTGTTCCCTTCTTGGACCAGCCTTCCTCCTCCTGCCGAGACAGGTGTGGAGCGGGTCTCCCAGAAAAACCCCGTCCCGAGGATGGTGCTCTGCCCACCCTGGCCTCTAGGGCCTGCCCTTCCCTCTTCCTTGGGAGGAGTTGTCTCTTCTGACCCGTGCCTGTGCCTGGCCCAGCGTGAGGACAGGGAAAGTGAAGGCTGGGGAGAGCAGAGGGCACTTTTTAGCATTCCCTTTCTACCCCGTCCCTCTGGTCTCCCGGAAGTGGACGGAAGTTTGCAGGGGTGGGTGGGCCTTGGCCCAGGGGACCTGAAGTATGGGACTAGGTGGCTTTGGCACAGACAGGTGGAGAGGTAGCTCAGCCAGTCCCTTCCTCTGTTGTCTGTACTCATGCCCTGGCTGCGTCTGCCTCCTCAGAGGACTGCAGGAGGGACCTCGGGTTTAGTTTAGGTCTTCCACGGAACAGCCCTGGCACTAAGTTCAGCCGGGGTCAACATGTCAGTCACTCTGGTGCCACTGTGGACTTCTGTCTGTCCAGAGGGATCCAGAAATCACCAGGAGTGTCGCCTCCTTTCTTTCTACTCTATGCTGAGCCAGCCAAATAAGCCAAGGTTTTCATGGAGAAAGAAAGTAGGAATTGCCCTGACTGGGCCAGCAGACCACTGCGCTGCGTGGCAGCTCCCAGAACCAACACTAGAGGGAGCCACTCTAGAACCCTTCCCCACAGTGTGCCCCACTTCCGGCTTTAACTCTTGAACCTATTGAGAGAGTAGATAGGCTATTTTTTCGAAGGCAACAAAAACAATGAAAAACCTCACTTGGAAAGAAAGCTGTAGGGGTTCTCCCAACCAAATACAAATCCCAGTGGAAAGGAAAGGGGACACCTGTTCTTTTCCATCAGGTTCCTGTCATCAGCCATTACCCTCATGTCTAAGCACTTTGAATCCATTGTCTATATGCAGGTGGTAAGACCTGTCACGCAGGCAGGTGGGCTCCATGGGGGTGGGGAAGGGCTTGCAGCCTCTGCTGTCCCACCCTAGGCTCACTGGCTGCTTAGAGCCCACCTTCCAGAAGGCCTAGGTGATGTTCTCTGCAGACAGGTTTTGGTTTAAGTGTCTTTCTTTTTGGACCAATCATATTTCTTCCACTTTCAGTGCCTTGAGTGTCATGCTTTGGATGACCGTCCCTGTGGGCGGTTACGTAGGGAGCAAGTTACTTGTGAGCCCAGAGAGGCTGCCAAGTGTGACAGTGTTGAAGGAAAGAGAGTGCAGAGGGCTGGAGATGGCCCTGATGGAGAAGGTGGCAGGAAGGGTCCTGCAGGGAACCCATGGCCACACTTCCTTTTCCCACAACCACATGCGTATGCAGCCACACACATTCCAACCCCCGCTTCCCAGCGGCCACCTCCTGACCAAAGAGCAGGTCCTCCAAAGAGAACCCGAGCCCCTTCCCTGGTCTCACCTCCCCAAGAATCCACATCTGGAGTCAGCTTTTCACCTCCTCACCACTGCCAGGCCAGGGGGAGAGGGACTCCGGTGCAATTCCCAGAATGCTCCTTGCCCTTTTATGGTGGTCACCATTCATTAGTCATGTTCACTTTAATGAGTTACACGTTCATCAGCCACGGACCATCACCACCCTCACAGATGGGTCTGTGGGGTGACATTCTCAGCTGTCCCCTCCCTAGTAAGGGCCAGATACTACCCAGGAAACCCAAAGCTCCGATTGCAGCCTGGCAGGAAGCCCTTCCCCCATCAGGGATGGTCCCTGCAGTGGGCCCCACCTGGGGCCAGCCAGGATCCCAGCTGTATTCAATGCCTGGGAATCCATACTTTTCCTGCAGAATTCTTTCAGGAGAGCTCAGCAACAAAGTCTTTTAAAGAATGCAGCTTCCTGTACAGATCCTCTCATACTGATTTTTATTGTTGTGGACACCAGAAGGCAAGGGTAATCTGAACACTTTAAGCCTACATATGGGGGCTCTTTAAATGGGGCCATATTCCAGAATCCTCATTTTTGTTTTGGGCCTGGCCACATTCTCTATTTTCCTCTGTTGGTTGAAGTACTAGATCTCTTCTGTCGAAAACGTGGCGAGGAAGCCCCAGTGTCGCTAGGTAACTCATCTCGCGGTTAGCACCATGGGGGAATTGCTGAGAAGGTCTGGAGGAGAGCTGTTGTCTGTCCTCTGTTCTACTACATTCGCCCTGGGGCCTGCTGGGTAACTACACCACGCGAGGCACAGGGAAATATCAGCAACCAGCGAGGTCTCCCCTCTCTGAATTACCCACTGCACAATCAGAGGTGGGACCTGCCTGAGTGGTAAGGTAAAGGTGCCCTTGATCGTGGAGCTGTCTCGTCTGAGGCTGGCATCCTCCAGCACAGTGCTATCCTACTACTTGGTGTCCTCTGACTATCGTTACCATCTTAGTGGAAAAAAAAAAAAAAAAACGAGGCTAAGGGTCTGTTCGGAAGCTGCTATTTACTTACTGAGTGACTTTGGCCCGTCCTCTAGGTTCACTGCCTCTCATTTTCCAGCCCACAAAATAAGGGGAGGCTTGCAGGAATCTAGAGGTGTTTTGCTTTTGCTGAATTCATTTGGGGAGGTGTGGGTGGGGGCTGCCCTGCAGCCTCCAGAGCAGTTAGTAAGCAGGGCAGAGGCGGGGAGCTGGAGGGACCTCCTGTTGGAAGAAGCTTCCACGATGGGCTTCCCGGTCTCGTCTGCCATTGTGAGGTCATTTCCACTGGGAGCCCCTTTATGACAACCACTTAAGACCCGAGTGGAACCAGGTTGTCCGTGCTGCTCCCCAACCCCTTCTGTCTGGCCAGGGCAGCACGTGGTGAGTTCCCTTTATTATGCATTCAGATTTGGGAACCTAACTGCTGTGGGAGAAGCAGAAGTAGAAGCAGCCACCTTCCACTTGGCCCTCCGAATGGACCCCTGCCCTGGGGACAACTCACCCCGTAGCCCCAGCAAGGTGAAGCCAGCAGTTCCGAGGACTCTCAGGCCAGAAGTTAAGGAGCCGGTTGGATGGGTAGTTAATAGAGGACAGGGGGGTACAATGGTTTTGCTTTGGGCCGCTAAGAGGTTCTTGTGACTGGGTGAGCCGTGGCCTCTTTGCTTGTGGAGGAGGGGCCAACCTACACCCCCAGTTCTGGATCCCTCAGAGTCCAGCAGAGATGAAGCGAAACCCACGCTGAGTGAGGAAGGACAGTAGCCAGGGAAGGGAGCCGCGCCAGCCTCGCAAATGTCTGGCCTGGACGGTGGGCCTCTGGGCGACCCATCGGCTCCTAACCGCAGCAGGTGCTGCCTCCAGGTGGAGCACACGGCAGCGGAGCCTGTTAAACTGGCTGCTCTCCCAGCAGACACCAGACTTGGGCTCCTTAAGTTGGATTTCAGTGGGTTTTCTGTGCACAACCCACATACATGGGGTTTGAGGAAGCACATGTGTAAACCAAGACCCACTGGGACAGAACTGGCTCAGTCCCTGCCTGGTATTGCAGGGTTCCCATCCTGCCCAACTCCAGGACCTCCCAAGCCATGCTAGGCTCGGAAACCCTGCTTGTCTACCATGTTGGTGCCGTGTGAGCTGAGCCATCATTTCACTGCCCTGGGTCTCTGTAAGCTGGGGAATCACTAGAAAGAATAAGTGAAGTTCAGTGAAGAGGTGACAACGGAATACCGAGGTGCACACACCAAGCAGTGTCATTTATTTTTGCGAAGCAACTATAAAAGTAGCATCTGAGTATCTCATTTCCTATCCCCCCCCTTATCCTCCCAAGGTGGTTCTCTCCTCAAGGCCAGACTGTTACTGAGTGGCCATGGCCCACGTTGGGCACCTTGGTCCTGACACCACCCCTCTGGGCTAACGAGAGGACTGAGCTATGTGTGGCTCAGGATAGTCATGAATTTGGGAGCTGGGGAGCAAAATCTTGTTTTCCTGCATCACTGTGTGGGGGTACCAGGCCCTGTCCCTGGAGAAATAATTGCTGTGCAGAAGGCACAGGCCATATTGGGCAGTCTGGGTATAAGCCTGCCCTTAATAACAGTCATAATAATAGTTCTGTGTGTGTAGAGCTCATTCACACCAGTCTCCTGTCCACTGTCTAGCTGTGGGCTGGCCCTTGTGAGGCAGTGATCTAGGGCTCTGCTCAGTTTCTGGAACTCTCGATTCGGAGCCTGGGAGCACCTGGACCCTGGGGAAGATGGCAGCCAGAGTCCAGCGCAGACTCTTGGCACTGTCTCCCTAGCCTAGTGACCCAGAAGGTTTTGCCGCCTCTGCTTCTGCCAGGAAGAGGCCCCCAGGAAGGGCTCCCAGTGGTCTTATTTTCTACCTTCATCCCTTCTTGGGAATGTTTCTGAATTTTCTCCACCCAAATCCCAATGATAAATGGATCCATGACGACAATGAAAAGAAGAGGAAAAAAATATTATTTTTGTTAGGACAGACCATCGTAGATTTTTAGCAATGTGTATCTGTGTCCCTCACACCTTTTCCTATTCTGCCTTTTTTCTTTTTTTTTTTAATATTATGTACTATATTTTTAGTCTCAAGCACACTATATATTATATATATTTAATTTTTTATATATATAAATATAAATGTTTTAAAAAGCGCCATGTTCTGTGTTATTTGATACATGAGCAGCTGGTCACTTAAAAGGCTGCGGGCCAGGCTGGAGGTGAAATGGTCCAGGTTGGCCAAAAAACGATTTGGGGCTGAGATGGCTGAAACTATGTATCTGTTTCACCCCCAGGTGGGTGGCAAACACATCTTACACACCAGTCTGCCTGTGACTGATGGGGAGGCCCTGTTGCCCATCGCAGCGGCTCAGGGACAAACAGCCAGGTGCTGGGTGCTCCTGGAGGTTAGCCTCCGGAACGTTCCGTGCCACCGCTGATCCTGAGAACCGGAAAGGGGAAGGCTTTGAATGTGGGACCCCGGTCCCACAGGGTTGCGGCTGGGGGGGGGTGTTTACATTCGGGGGGGGGGAGCTGAGCGACCCTAATCCAAGTTTCTGAACTTGTAGTGAAACAGAGTAAGCGAGCAGGCGGCACAGCTGACCTAGAAAGCCTGAGTGCTCTGAGCTGAGATGGGTTTGCTGGGATCCCACCCTGCTTCTCTCATGGGACTGTTAGCGGGGAACTCAATTGTTTTTAGATCATGATCTCGAGAATCCTAAAGCATTAGAGAAGTACAAGGACAAGTTCGCCTCATCCAGTTAACAACCGGACTTCCGAGAGTTCACAGCAGCCTTTTTGCACACGCAACGTTCACAACTAGAAACAGAAGGTGGGAGAAGTGAAAAAGAGAAAGTCAAACCATTTCCAAGAAGACTGGCGGTTTCCTCTCAGGAGCTGTGGTCAAGAGACTCCCAAGTGCAGACACTTGAATCAGGGTGAGGCCAGGACCCACGACTTGCAAGTTGCCCAAGTTGAGGGCGTCCTGGGCGGGAAGGAGAACCCCAGTGCAGGCTGGACCTAGAGGCTGTGGCCTCTGAGTGGCACTGGCAGAGGCTGCTGTTGTTAAGGTAGAGACGGCTGTGGGGGGAGGGGTACTGGGCAAAATGGATGTCCAGGTGAAGTGTCAGGCCAAGAGGCCCTGGGAGGAAGGCTCTCTGAGGGGGTGTGTGGCTGCTTCTGCTTGTGTCCTGCTGCCTGTGTTGTGTTTTCATTGCGGTGCATTTCATTTGTTACTGTCCAAGATCAGCCGTGTTCAGGGAGATATGGCCAGGTATGCCCAATTTCTTTTTTCTGCATCCTCAGAGCCTAGCACAGGCCTTGCTCCAGGACAAGGCTGTGTGTACAGCACCACCTGCGGCCCCCTTGGCTTACACTAGCCTTATACTTGGCTGAAGAAAGCCCTCAGGAGCCACAGTGTATCAGGCTTTGCCCCGTGTAAGGGCCTCAGCCCATCCTTGAAATATCTTCTACCCTGAGGATGCGTAACAGTAATAGAGCCAGTTATCACCAAGACTCTGGGAAGCTTTAAAAATCCCTCCCTCCTTGTGTAGCTCTTGCCTTGGGTTCAGATGCTCCTGTCTGCCCTTTCACACCAGATGTGAGGGTCAAAGTCCTCCAGGATCTGACACTAAACCACCCTTCCAAGCAATCGAATCATTGAGCGCTACCTTGCCCGGACCCTCATTCCAATCCAATCAAGGCAGTGAGCCCTTATCAGCAGCCTGGCCCTGTGCTTTGCTTCCCCTGTGCTCTTTTTCCTGCCTGTACATTCTCATGTCCAATCTCCTGCTCATCTTTCAGACCCAGCTCAGACACTTCTCCGTAAGCATTGATCTGATTCTTTACCCACCTTTTCTTCCCCCTGGGAAGCCCTGTGCTGACCCCATCTCACTTCTGGCTTCTGTTTTGTGTGTGGCACTTCAGCACTTTCCTCTTAGAAGAAGAATCTTGAAAGGAGAGGTCCTGTATCACATATGGCTGTGTCCTGGTCTCCCAGCACAGTGCCTGGCGTGGACTGTTCAGTGCGCTGGAGGAGTGCAGGGATGGAGGGAACGCAAGAGGGAGTGGAACTGCCTAACACGATGCGCTGGGAGATTTACCCAAAAGGCAGGAACCCGCACAGGAGCACAGCACAGTGGTGAAAAATGCACTGAGGTTACTATGGCCCAGCGGATGGGCATGGCCAGTGCATACTGATGCTAGGCTCTCTGTGAGTCCCCTGGCTGCTGGGCAACAGCAACTTAATACTCTTGGCCAATGTCCTATAAACAGAAGTGACATGTCACTTCCAGACCAAAGCACTTAATTGCCAGCGTGAGGCTCTCCAGCCTTTTCTTCCCCCTCCATAGCGACAGGAACGCATTGATTCCAGATGGTGCAGCTTTACAACAGTGAGTCCCTCTGCCCGGGCCCCTGTGTGCCTGTCATCTGCCAACCCGTGACGATTGTGCAATTTTTAATATCACTGCTGGGGACTGAACCCGGGGCTTTCACACTGAGCTACATCCCCAGTTTTTAATTCTTTTGAGAAAAAGTCTTGCTAAAATGCTTAGTTGCCCAGAGTGCACTCAAAGTTGCGACCCTCCTGCCTCAGCTTCCCATAGTGCTTGGGATTACAGGAGTGCACTGCCATGACCAATGATCATGTAATTTGAGGGAAAGATGAATCTTAATTTCATTCTGACTTGGGAGGGAGTACTTCTGGTAATCAAATGCTGGGCCATGCTAAGCGGGAGCTCTAGCACTGAGCGACACCCCCAGCTCCCAAGAGGACATTTTGTGGTTGTTTGCTCCTGCAGCTGAGTGTACCCTACCCTGGTGATCAGAGTGTTAAAATCCTCACTGTACCATTTGCTCCCCGAGTAAATTACATCTCTGCATTTCTTTTCTCCTCTGTGAACAGACTACTAGTTTCTATCTCCACAGAAAGTGCTTAGTAGAGATATAGTCTTTAAACCCTCAGTAAGTGTTCAATTTCTTTAAGTCTAGAGGGAAGGGAGCCGTGGGCATCTGTCCCTTTTCTTCCTTTGCCCTTTTCCTCAGAGACAGCAGGAAAGAAAACAATTGGCCAGGAATTGAGAAAGAACACAGACTCTGGAGTAAGAGGTTTAGGTTAAAATCCAATCCAGCAACGCCGCGTGTAACTCCATGACCCATCACGGGTCAGCACACTTCCGGTCCATGTCATCTATGCGTAAAATCTTGCGAGCACTCAATGAGATGGGAAAGAGAAAAGCCCTTTGTAAACCTCTAGCTGCTGGTCTAGTGACACTGGCACCCCCACCCCATCTTCATGCTTGCACCCAAGCTACATACCTCGATTCTGACACTACTACTGCTCTAGAGAGGACCTGGTAGGAGTGGAATGTGTCCATCCAGCTGGACCAAATGGAGCTGTCTCTCCAGCCTAAGGACCAGCTCTCTGCAAAATAGGAACCTGGGGGAGGAGAAAGATCACTTCTTTCATGGGGACTCACTTCCCGGTTCCCTCTACTCATTGTAATTAGCTACACAGAGGCAGCCTCCTGGGGTGAACAGAGCCACGGCAGAGCTTTGTCTTTTTGTTCCTCTCTGCACAATACTGCTCTCTTGGTGGTCGCTGCACAAATACATCCTGCATTCATTTGCAAACTAGGGAATATTTCATATTTGGAGGTTCAGATGAATGTTCCACCTCCCCAAAAGAGACCCGTAGTTGGAGCTTCTTTTCAAACAGTATCTTCACAGAGTCTGGTTCCCCCAAGGCATCCTATAGCCTCGGGGGAGGGGGGCAACCAAAAACTGTGGGATCCAGGGAAATGGAATGTAATTGGGACCTTTGGATTTAGGTTCTAGTCTGTGAGTCAATAGTAATCAGCGAAATAATATGAGGCTTAGAGAAACTGAGTTTGGGCCTGATACATGCTACTCTGGCCCCAGCCTGCCACAACTTTTATTCAGCACCTCTCCAGTAACAAAAATGTAACAAAGACTCAGAAAGCAGGGTGAACACCAGTAATGGAGCAGTTCCACCTTGAAGCATCACAGCATGTGGGACACCAGGGTCCTTGTTATCCAAGGTGAAGGTGAGTTGAGTCCAAAGTCATAGTAGGCAGCCAGGAAGGGCGTTCCAATTATTCTTCCCAAACAGAATTGTTTTGCAACATAGTTAAGTCCAAAGTCTGTCTGCAGGAAGACCTGGTCAGTGTTTTTTTGTTTTTGTTTTTTTTTTTGCTTTTTGAGACAGGGTCTCGCTTTGTAGTTCAGGCTGGCCCTGAGCTCACTATGGTGCCCGGGCAAGCCGCCGCAAACTCAGCAATCCTCCTGTCTCTGCCTCCCAAGTGCTGGGATTACAGACGTGAGCTACCACGTCCAGCATTGTGGTATGCGGCATTGATTGTTGGTGGGCGTGTCTCCACGCCCAGCATTATATGTGGTTACCGGGGATCGAACTCAGGACCTTGTGCTGGTCAGTTTTGACCCCTTCCAATTATTTCTCCCAAACAGGACTGTTCCCAACAATAAACCTTACCTATGATTCCCTCACTAAAATAGAAGATGACCTATGAAAAATAAATCTGAAACTTGGAAGGTATCTCTAGCCAGTATTGGGCCCAATGCAGGAGCCCCTGTTCAGCCTCAGAGACCATTGGGATATAAGGGCAGGGTGGCTTTCTGTGGAGGCCAGGCTCTGGCATTGGAATGTGTGGATTTCTCCTCTACTTCTTAAAGTATTAGTTCCTTGGCTTTGGAAAAATTCTTTGTTCTCTCTGGGCTTTGGTTTTCTTATTGATAACAAACATTCTTCTAGGCAAAAAATATTTATTGAACATTGACCATGTGCCTGACACAGTATCCAAACCTGAGGAATAAAACAGGGAACAAAGCAAAGGCTCTGCCCTCACAGGACTACATAGCAATGACTGGAGAAAGACTGTGTGTGTGTATGTTTGTGTGTGTGTGTGTGTGTGTGTGTGTGACAGAGAATAGTAAGTGCTAAGGAGAGGTGTGGAGTGAAGTACAGAGAACACAGGGGAGGAGGACTGTGCTGGTTCAAGCAGCCTCTTGGAGAGAGGACAAGGGTTCGAGTCTTAAATCCAGGGGAGAGGACATTCTAGGCAGAGGGAACAGTAACCGCAAAAACTCTGAAGCAGAGGGTCGGAGGGTTAGCTCAGTGGTTCCGGCGCCTGCCTCACAAGCACAAGGTCCTGAGTTCGATCCCCGGTAACCACATATAATGCTGGGCGTGGAGACACGCCCACCAACAATCAACACCGCATACCACAATGCCAGACGTGGTGGCTCACGCCTGTAATCCCAGCACTTGGGAGGCAGGGACGGGAGGATTGCTGAGTTTGCGGCGGCTTGCCTGGGCACCATAGTGAGCTCAGTGCCAGCCTGAACTACAAAGCGAGACCCTGTCTCAAAAAGCAAAAAAAAAAACCTCTGAAGCAGAAAGGACTGTACTTTCAAGGTTCAACAAAGCTCTGTCATGAGAGCAAAAAGAGAGGAGAGTGGTAAGAAATCCTAGTTGTTTCAGTTCTTCTCTCTCTTGACATCTAAAGTTAAAGAAGGAAAAGCTGTGTAACTTAGAATTTGTAGGAGTTGTAGTCCATAATCAGCTGGCTCCGCGACAGAATGGCACGGCAGACAGGTGTTGCAGAGGAGAAACAGTTCATGGCAGAAAGTAGCAAAGCAAACAGTTCATGTGCAGAAAGTAGCAAACAGTTCAAGGGCAGAAAGTAGCAAAGCAAAGAAGACATGACCACAGTTCTTTCTATCCTTTATATCCTATCCGGGCTACTTAGGGTAGGTTAGACTCACACCTTTCATTCTAGTGCCTTTGGTCATTGATTCATAGCACCTTGAACCAATCCCAGAGTTACACGTTCTAGATCCACCCCCCCCAAAGTCCCACCTATGACAGTGTGAGGCTTTGGGGGGACATCTTGACACAAGCTGTAACTCTGATAGTAGAGGAATTGTTCTGAGTCCAGAAGATAGAGCTAGTCAAACTGCAAGAACTTGCTGTCCTCGTGGTCAAGAGTGGCTGAACAACAGCAGTCTTTTATGGTGTAGCCTAATACATGGAAATATGCAGTATTGATGATTTATTATTGTCTCCTTTAAATAAAAGCAGGCTTGCCAGGTGTGGTGGCTTAAGCCTGTAATCCCAGCACTCGGGGGCTGAGGCAGGAGGATTGCTGAGTTCGAGGCTTGCCTGAGCTACACGGTGAGCTCAGGGCCACCTGAACTACAAAGCAAGACCCTGTCTCAAAAAAAAAAAAAAAAAAAAAGCAGTAGGGTTTTCCAGTATCTGTGAATATAGACAGATTCTACTGTGCATGAATCTGCCTCCTTCTCTATTTTTTTTTTTTTGTGGTCCTAGGGATTGAACTCAGGCCCTTGTGCATCCAAGGTTGGCACAGTACCACTTGAGCTACATCACCAGCCCCTTCCTTCTCAATTTTTACCCCATGGTTATAGCTCCATCTTCAAGAAGTGCTGTCTCACTTTCTGTAAATTACCGTTTGGGTAGTGAAATGTGTGGTCCTGATGTCATGACCTCTTTCTTTCATTCAATAATCGAGATTCTTTCAACTGTTTCTCTTTTCTTTCCTGACTCCCTTGTATCCTGTTGGCCCTGGCTCCTCTTTGAGTTCTGAAAAGATGTTAGGAAATTTAGCACCTTCCCCTGAAGCCCACGAGTAGGAGGGACAGTTCCCCAGCTCATCCCATGGAATATCTCTGCCTCCCTTCACCTCCTTATCCTTCAGTGAAATCAGATGCTCATTGAATTCTGACTCTTCCTTAGGAGAAAGTCATGCGCTTTTTACTCTGCTATAGTCCCCAAAGCTGCCCTCTTCACTGAAGTGGGAAATCCTGCCAAATTCTTAAGCAAACATCCCGAAGTGAAGGATAAGAGGACTTCTCAGGGACATCAGCCCTGCTATGTCATGGCCTCATTTCTCGGGGGGGGGGGCTCTGTTTGGTGGGCTGCGCTGGTTTTTAAGAGCATGTCTGGCGTTACAACACTCCACTTCTTTCTTTTCTCAGGATCCTGAGCTGATTTCCCTAGACTTGATTATAATCCAGACTCCACGGGTTCGTCATGTAACCCTGGACAAGCCACAGGGACTTGCAGAGTTGGTTTTCTTCTTCGTAAAACGGGGATGATGAGTGCCTCATAGTAAAGGAAGAAAGGGCAAGCATAGCTGGATACTAGCTGTCCAAGTACCTGAATCCTACCGTTCCGTGTGGCCTCCACCACCGTCCCCAGCCCAAGCGCCCATCGGCTCTCTCTAGACTCCTGCACTGGTAAAGCAGTCTCTCCTCCTAGTGCTTGTACTGTGCTACAATCTGTTCCCCACAGCCCAGTGTTGGTAGTGTTTCCTTAAAAGAGAAGTGGTTCACAGGTCCATCATTAATACTAGGAAATTAAACTAGTCTTAGTCCACGTGGGCTACCATAACAAAATATCATAAATTGGAGTCTTCTAAACAACAGAAATGTGTCTCCTACAGTGCCGGAAGCTATAAATACAGACTGGCTGCCTGGTGAGAAGCCCTTTGCTGGTTCATAGACGGCATCTTCTCTCTGTGCCCTCTCATGGTAGAAGGGATGTAAGAGCTCTTTGAGGCTGCCCTGTCACCTCACTGATCTTGTTTTCTGTGACATTCTATCATCAGGCTCAGGGCCAGACCCCTTTCCTTCAATGAAATCACCTGAGGTTCTGAGAATGCACAGGATGGGGGTTTGTGATAGGGCGGGAGCTAATACTTAGTAAGTAAATGTACTAGGCACTTTCCTATAGGTGCTTACAGGCAACTCTCAGAATATCAGGCCTCTGAGGTTATCCCAGTTGGGAATTCTGCTCTCCTCCATTCTCTGTACACTGTAGGCCAGCTAGCAGAAAAGCTCAGCAAAAAACCTCAAGAAACTTCCAGCCTCAGAGGCACTAGGCTCCAGCTCTCTCCTTCCAATAACCTAAAGGGCTATTAACAGTCTCTTCAGTTATTAAAACAATTTTTTTTTTATGCTTGTCCCTTTGGCCCTGGCTACATGCCATGAAAAGAGGCTGGAATTCATTTCCTCTTTTGAAAGGGCAGCTCCTCACTAGGGTAGGAAAAGAAAATTAGACGCAATTGCTCAAGAATTAGTCTTTCTCAGGTGGAAGGACACAGGCCCCACTTTGTGACAGTTTTTTCTTGCTTCTAAACTTTCCACGGTGGATAAGCACATATGCATGCGTGTGCACACATACCTCAAGGCAGGTATATAGAATCACGGATTTGGGTAGATGGGGGAGAAAAATCCTTGTATTCAGATTTAGGCCTGTTGGCTAGTTGTGCAGATACAGAATCAGGTAGCAGAATATCAATAATGTTGAAGCACCTTTAGGGAAGGAAGACACCTTCAGGTTTTTTATCCATAAAACTGGAGTTTAAAATTTAGAGGGTTGGAATGGCTTTTTAAATGGCAGGGGATTGGATCAATGATCTCTGAGTTTCCCTCTATGCTTCTGTGATCCTGATGTCTTTCCAGGATATCAAACTGTGGCAACAAATCAAACTAGATTTTTAGAAAAATACTATTTCAAATGTCCTCTGCTTATTTTTCATTCAGAACACATCCTTTTTGTTGGTGTTGTTTTCATTGTGGTTGCTTGGTTTTGTTATTGCTGTTTTTGGTGATTCTGGGAGTCAGACTTAGGTCCTCATACATGCTAAGCATTCCTGACCCAGACTCCATACATGGCCATCTGTGTGTGTATGTGTGTGTGTGTATAGTGCAAGTTGAACCCAAGACCTTTGCACTATATTCTCAGTCTTTTAATTTTTTTTTTGGTCTGGGTTAGGTTCAGACTTTTGATTCTCCTGCTTTACCTTCTCACAGTGCTGAGATTACAGATGATGCCACCACACCAGGCACACATGGCTTTTCTATCTGCAGTGCTAATGGAAGTTAGTGGTGTAAGGGTCTAGGTCCTTTGATCCTAAGACTTTATCTCAGCAGTGTGTTTTCATCAGACTGACCACTGACTCAGCACATTCTTTTCACTGCCCTTGAATCTCCATGATGCCAAACTAAGTACTCCTCCTTTGCCTTGACTCCCTCATTTGTGCTGCTATCATCATTTTTATACCCAGCACAGTTACCAAGGTGTTGCCAATGTAAAGAGTAACTGGAATGCCAGTTCTTAACAACATGATGAAGTCATGTCTACTTAAAAACCCTTCTTCCTACAATTTGATGCCCTCCAGAAAATACACCCTTCCCCATATGACAGCTAAATTACTGAAATCCACTGTGTTTATTTCCTTATCTCAGACCCCCAACACCTTATGGAGTCTGACTTCTGTTCTTGCCTGGCCTATGAGACAGATTTAGCTGTAGGAATTCAGATTTGGTAGACACTTTTCAGTTATTTTCTTCTCTTATAGGGTAACTTGTTAAAGTTTAAGTAATCATTTCATATAAAATAAGATTTGCCAAAAGTTGCATTTAATCTATTAGTTAATGAGGGATCCAGTTATTTCAGTTGGTTTGAAGGAAAATTCAAAGTACCACACTTATATAGGTCGGCCAGGAATTCTGAAACAAATGAATTTACAAATAGATATAAAACTGGTTTATCCACAGGACACTAAGCAATTGCACTCTACTAGACAACAAATTTGCATTTCTATGAGCAAGAATCATCTGCATTTTTCTTTTTTTTACTTTTATTTTTATTAGTACATGTTTGCAGTACATAATGATTATATTTATCATGGGGGATTCAGTGTTCCACAATTTAGAGTTGTAAAATAGCTCTTAGATGATGTGAGACCGGGATGAACTCTGATGGGTAATTCAGACAGGACACGCAATGATTTTTTGTAGCTTTTAAAGTTGCCCCTCACAATTCTCCTGATACTGCCCTGACCTGTTTAGAGCATCCAACAATAACTGTTCCTTCACGCTTTTCTTCTGCAACTTTCTATGGGGTTACATCAGATACAGTTCCCTCCACCTGCTCGAACCACCCTTCCTCCCAAAATGTGCCCCATAAATGTAGGCATCTGCAGTGTTTTACTGTAGGCTCTCTTTTCCTTTGATTCATAGTTGCAAGGATAATCTCATCCGCTTTTTTGACTGTAAGGACCCAGAATTGTGAGTAATTCTCAAATTTCTGCCTCTAGCGCATTTTCTTCTCTCTCTCTCTCTCTCTCCTTCTCCCTCTTTCTTTCTGTGAGATGGGTCTCGCTTTGTAATTCAGGCTGGCCCTGAGCTCACTATGTAGCTCAGCAAGCCTTGAACTCAGCAATCCTCCTGCCTCTGCCTCCTGAGTGCTGAGATTACAGGCGTGAGGCACCACACCTGGTGTTGTGGCATGTGATATTGATTGTTGGTGGGTGTGAGTCACCATGGCCAGTATTGTTGTATGTGGTTACCAGGACTGAACCAGGGATCTTGCACTTGCTAGGGAGGTGCTGGAACCACAGAGTTATCCCCCCCCTTTTAAGTCACTAGGTTGTCCAGGCTGGGCTCAAACTGTCAATCCTCCTTCCTCAGTTTCCCATATGCTTGAGTTATAGGCATGGACCACCATGATTGGGCCTACATTTCATTTTTTTGTACCTTGCAGAACCATAAAGTTACATAGCCTACCCCAAACACTTTTTATTCTCTGGGAGACTCTTAATCCAAACCCTGGGGAACCAGGCTTGTCTCTTTGCTGCTCCTTGCCCTGTATCCCTGCATTCGCCAGGACCTGCCGGCTCTGCCTCCTTCCTCCCACACCAGGCTCCTTGCTTCTCTCCATTTCCATTATCCTTGCCGAGTCTAGACTTTCTTCATTTTCCCCTCTGGATGAAAACCAGAACCTTCTATCTGATTTTTCTGCCTCCAGCCTGACCCTGTCTAATCCATACTTGACTCTGCTGCTGAAATAATCCTTCTAAAATGCAAATCGGATGTGATACCCTCAGCACTGAAATCACTCTGTTGCTCTGTCAAGGTCGTAGAGAATGAAGCCCACTAACAAGTTGCTTGAGAGGGGCTCCCTAAACTGATCTGTCTCCTCTCCAGCTTCACCTCCCTCCCAGGATTTAGGAGACCACCCAGCCTGCCCCTTTCTTCCCATGATTCAAGCCACTTCCATCTCTTGTCTTCCTAGCTCCTTCTCTCCTTGCAGCCTCTGTCCACTCCTTTATCATTTATAGCATTCCTAGATAACTCACCACCATTCTCCAATAGCTATATAAGGGTTCTCCACCTCCCCGCTTTCTTCTCTGCCCTCCCTGTCTCCTTTACAGACCCCCCCCCCACCACCCTCCTCCGAGTCCCAGACAAGTCAGTAGCTGTTGCGATGCAGGAAAAGCTGCGGTGCCTCTGCTTTCCCTCGCCCAAGGCCTTCTGGGGTTCGCCGATTCCTTCCGGAAGCTCCTTCAGTTAGAGGCCGGAAGTGTCCTCATTCCTCCTGATGGGGTGAGTCTCCTCTAGGAGGCGCCCTGCACACCCGTTCACCCCTACCTAGCGCTGTATCTTGCGGAGAACAGGAAGTGCCAGAAAGGAGCAGTCGGTGGGATAAGGAGCCAAGGGTGGCGATTTGAGCTTTGGCGTCGCCCTCTGACGTCATCGCTCCATTCACTCAGCGATGGACGCCGTGCTAAGTCTCTGGGGGCCACGGACGGAAGAAAATTACCTTTCCTGTCCCTTGGGAAAGTGTAGCCCAACAACAGAGCCGCACCTGAGTGGAAATAGCTGCTCGGGCTACCGAGCCGCTAGGGCCTAGGAGGCTAACCCGAGGCCCCCTTGGCGGGAAGACAAAGCCGCGGCTGCTGACCGTCCAGAGGGCTGAGAGGAGGACGTGAGCTCCGGACGGGGCTCTGAGGGTCAGGGGCGGCAGCTCTTGCAGGGGCAGCGGCACCTTGGAGCAGGGCGGGGTGGAGGGGCTCCTGGGTCGCAGCCCGGACTGGGCGGTGCGGGGCGGGTGGGAGATCCTGGGGTTCACCGCGCTCCGGGCGGGCCCGGCTCCCCATGCCTGGTTTGTTATGCCTTCTGCCGGGGGACCTATCTTGGAGACAGGAAGGTTGCTTGTTCTCCATGATGGCTTTTGACGGCAGGGGTGCCGAGCCCTAAAGGGCCTGCCTTCCCGTTCCCCGCCTCCCCTCCTCCAGAGGGGTCCCTGCTTTTGTGCCCCCTCCGGGCCTCTACTCTCGGCTCCCTTCTGTGCTTCTCACGCATTTTCCTTTGCCTCCCCCATTTCTTTCAGCTTCACATCCCGTCTCCCCCACCTCCAGCACCGGGACCGCTTCCGGCCAGGGGCAGGCGCCTGCGCGTCCGGATGAAGGCCGTCCCAGACCTCTCCTGCCCCAGTTCCTTCTCTGTACAGTAAGGAGGTTGCGTGATGTGGACGTGGAGGTCCCAGAGCCTGTCCATGGATGGGTGCGTTGGGGTACAGAGCAAGGGGTATATCCCGGGCAGGAGAGTGCTTCAGAAGGCTGTCTGTAAGAGGCAGTGCCCTAAACAGTGTCAAGAGTGTGGCTGAGCAGGCTGGGGCTGGACAAGGAGGGGGTTGGGGGCAGCTGTGCGTTCAGAGCGCAGCGGGCTGATGTTCGGGCCTACAGGATACCCAGAGGGCCAGGGCGTCTTCGGTATGTCTCAAGCTGAAGGAAGCGGCTGTGAGGAAGACACCTGCGGAGTGGTCAGAGCTGACCAGGCCTGACCGGGTCCGTGGGGATGTGTGGCCTGGAGAGGGGGGAGGAGCTGTGCTGGAGGAGCCTGGACCTTCTTTGCAGAACCTCCTTGCAGTCTGTTGTCCGAGAATGCTGTGCCCTGGGCTGTGCTGAAGCTTCCCGTAGGATGGTGGTGGTGGTTTAGCCTCCAGGCATCCTCTGCTTTATTTAGGAAGAAGGGAGAAAGTCAGGGAAAGCTAGGGGTTCATGTGCTGTGTGGGGTACGCTGTGCACTGTGACGTCCTTGGAGGGGCGTGGATTGGGGTGTGCAGGACGCGGCTGCTGCGAAGGGTACCCAGGCAGTCACCCTCCAGTTCTGGAGAAAGGGGGAGGAGCCAAAGGGAGGCCGAGAAGCCCAGGGAGATGTGTTGCTGAGGTGGCCTGGCGGGGGACGAGGACTCTTTCATCAGTGACAGACCTCAGGGGAGAAAACAAAGAAACAGGGAGGAGGCACGCAGGGAAGAGAGCAGAAGCTGGACAGGACAGGAGGAAGAAGGAAGGAGAGCAGAAGAAAGCCCCAGGGGGAGGGAGACTGTTGGAGGAGAGACCAGTTCAGCGGTCTCGTACCTGCCTTGTGCCAGTCCTCGCCTGTAGGGCCCAGGAACCCTGTGGGAAGCAGGTAGAGCCAAGGTCATCTGACGGAGAGCTGAGGGTCAGCATGTGGGGCTGTGGTAGCAGAGATGGCTGTTAACCTTGCTGATGGATTCAGAGGAGGCCAGAGGAAGACGGAGCAGGAGATGAGACGTTTACGTAGACTCAACAGGACAGGGAGCCTGGAAGTGGAACCTGTTTTAAGAGACGAGCGGAGGCTGAGCTCTGCACTGGACAACAGCCCAAGAGATAAGTGTCGATCACAAGGCCTCGGCACAGACACTGTCCCTGTGGGTGGAAGACACCAACCGCTCTTCCTTCAGTGGTCCCTCCCACCGGAGGCGCACATACCCAGCTCTTCTCACTCGTGAATGGAGGCCAATCTGTGTCACATTGGGACCAGGACTTTCCAGTGATGCTCAGTAGATGCTCCATGAAGAATACAAGGGAAGTGAAGTGGCTCATGCTCAGCAAGACTCTTCTGTGGAAGACAGGGTTTTCCATTTTCCTGATGCAGCTGAAGCTCTACTTCAGCTTGGGAAAATGTAGGTGGAAACCCCATCACCCCTGTGCTTGTGAAGTCTATTTCTTTCTCTCTGCCCCCCCCCCCCAGGATCTTGCTTTGTAGTTCAGGCTGGCCCTGAGCTCACTATACAGCCCAGGCAAGCCTCGAACTCAGCAATCCTCCTGCCTCTGCTTCCCAAGTGCTGGGATTACAGGCATGAGCCATCGCGCCCAGCGCTGTGGTATGTGGTACTGATTGCTGGTGGGTGAGAGTCACAACGCCTGTATGTGGTTACTGGGGATCAAACCAGGGACCTTGCCCTTGGTAGGCAGGTGCTGGAACCACTGAGCTAAATCTCTGGCCCCTATTTTTTTCTTAAAACAAAACAAAACACTTTCATATGTTTACAGGTGTGACTTATTTTTATTAAGTTACATGCTGGTCAACAGAAAATAATTATAAATTCAAGATTATGGTGATACTCACTACCATTTTAACAGCATTAAGAGTTTGGGAAGCTATACACTCCCTTCTAGGTTTTTGCCTGGAACCATGAAGAACTACTCATGCCATGTAACAGAAAAGACTAACAGGAAGGGAAAGGAAAAAAGAGGATAGGAGGAGTATAGAGAAGGTGGGCTGCAATCCAGGAGAAGAGAAACTGAGAAATTGAAAAAGGAATTTCCTTTAGCTTCTGAATGGGGTGGGCCACTCCCCACAACGGTTTTCCCCCAAGCCTCCTCCAGGGGGCGCTACAGAGAATCCTGTGCTTGGTGTGTTATGCCCTGAAGGGTTTGGCTTCCTGCCTTGCCTAGAGTGACCGATTTCGGGCAGGCACAGGAGGTCCTAGTTCTTCTCTGCATCTGCTGGCCTTCAAGGGAGTCACTCCCCAGACTAGAAGCGTGCTCCAGTCCTGCTCCAGGCCTCCCGGCTCCACTGTCCACCCCAGTTTGAGGATGAGTAATGGGTCAGTGGACCTAGCACCTCCTCCTCCCACTGTGCTCCATCCTGCCACCCTGTGCGCCCCCTTCCTGCTCAGCATCTAGAAGTTGCCATGCCGGGAGAAGGGTAAGGCAGGGCACAATTTGTCTTGGTGTAATTATCTGTCAGGTACAGCTCGCCAAACCTCAGCTACTTCCCCCATCCATGCACGAAAATAAATTACACATGTGCACTCGGAGACACGGTCTCTCGGTCTTACCCGGCGCTGCTCAGCCAGCTGGGTCTGCTGCTGCCAACCCACACCAGCCCCCAGCCTCGCCTCTTGTGAGCCCCACGCTTACGCTTTCATCTTTTCCATCTATGTTCCCACTAGAGGAGAAGCCCATGTGGCTTCTAAGAAGTCCTGGGTGCAGAGAAAGAAAGAGAACAAACCCAAACTCCTGGCCATTTCTGATGAGCGCAGCTGAGGTGGGAGAGAGGCCTTAGGGTCAGCATGCTTTCTAAAGGGGACTGTAATGTCACTACAGTGGCAAGGTAGAGAGTCCTGCTCTGTAACAATCATGACAGAAGCTCTTTAGGGTGCAGTCAGGGTCCCGGGCTCCCTGCTGAGCTCTTTACAGATGTTTCCCTGGAAACCACAGTGGATGTCTTTAGCCTCGCAGTGGTGACAAGGACGCGGAGACTCAGACATCCAGGGACGCATACCTCATCACACAGCTGGCTGTTCCCACTTCCGGTCCTTGCTCTTCATGGAAGGAGGCCCTGTGGAGGGTGAGTTCCCACTCTTGATGTGGGGAGCAGGAGAGAGGAGAGTGGTGTGAATAGCCATTGTTTCTTCTTGGAGAGCCTTTGTTCCTTCTTTAAAGGAAAAAAATACGTGTGTGTGTGTGTGTGTGTGTGTGTATGTGTGATTTTCCTTAGATCTTGAATTAAACAAGGTAGCAACTTTTGGGGAATTAGGCAATGACCTCCAGAAATTAGGTGCCTTATGTACTGCTCTCTCCCAGCCCTGCTTCCCACAGACAGACTTGACACCATGAGTCTGTTTGGACACAGATGCCCTTGAAGACTTAGAAGAAAGTTCTGGGTCTGGGAACCTCAAGCTATTCTGTATCCAGGGCCCCTTTAGCCGACCCGAAGCCCATGGACTGCTTTTCACAACATCCTCCCCATATATAAATGGAGACGCAAAGGACAACAAAGGAAGCCAATGTTACTGAAATACGGTTAGTGAAAGAGTAAAAAATAACTACATGTGTGACACGGTAATCTGCCACCGCCTTTAACAATGCGTGCCCCAAGCAGATCAACCAGCAGTCCTAATAACTACCGTAATTTCCACGTTCTGATCGGTATAAACAGGAAGCCTGCATCCAGGGAGAAGATACGGAAACATCTCGATTTCTGTTAGTCCCGGAGACACGGATATCACTCTTACTCCCGGGGCTTGTCATCAAGACGCACTAGATTTATTTACAGGCTGGTGGAAGTGTCCTCGCGTGTCGGCCAAGTTTGCAGACGCACCCCCCCAAACACCCTGACAGACCCCAGACTGACACTAGAATCAGCTGGCTTAAAGACACTTGAACTTAAAAGGTACCATGTATATGGGTGGACATTCGGGGGGATCAAATGAAGCTCTCCTTCCGCTCGAGAGAGGAACTTGAGGGGCAGACACAGAAGCGGGGCTCAATCCCCACAGTGCCCACCGATCCGAACCTCCGGCCTCCCCGGCTCTGCCACCGGCCGAGCCCCACTCTTCTCCACACGGAGCGGTGCCGCCTCTGTGGCTCGCCGTGGGGACGCTGCTAGAAAGGTTCTAGGGAGCGGAAGGTGGGGCTGGAATCACGTGAGTGCTGGAATCATGTGAGGCTGTCTCCCCATGCAGAAGGGACAAGGACAGAAATTGGGGTTTACTGGGGCTGAGGAAGGGGCCATGGAGCAGGCTTTTCTTCCTTTCAGCAGGCTGGGAACACTGTGCCACATAGAGCCCTGATGCCCACAGCTGCCCCATGATTTCAGTGAGATGGGCTCTTCCAGGGCTGCCCAGTGGAGAGACTCCAGGCCCTGGAGCGTACCCCAGATTCGCTTGAGCCCGTGGGCAAGTTCCTGTGTTCCCTGAGGTCATCACTCAGGGACCTTAGGATAGTTCCCAATCTCGCAGGGAGTCCGGGGACGAAGCAGGCTAAGTCACTGTAAACTCCACAGTGTCACGTAGCTTTAATTACTGTGAACTGGAAGACCTGTATCTCTTGACTCAAGTGAGGAAACTGAGACTCATTTGATTCAGGGAATAAGTGGTCAAGTAGGTGCCCGAGTCCATCTCCAGATTCTTTCTGTTTCTGATAATTAGGATTAAAATAGGTTCTTTGAAAAGGGAGGTGTGGAGGCAGAAGGATTAAAGGGCTGGGAGACAGTATGATCGTTGTGTAGCCAGGTCCGCTGTCCTTTCTCATACCCGGGAAACGTCACAGCTCTGAAACAGGGGAGCTCAAGGAAATACACTGTGAAGTGACTTCCTATTCCAGAAGTGCCCAAGAACTGCTTTTGGTCCTGAGCCACTGTGTTGTTCTACTCGTGGGTGATCACTGCCCTCGTGCGGTGACAGTGAAGAACTGCAGCTGCATAAAAAGATCCTGGGGTTTCAGCTGCTCCCAGAGGGCACCCCGGCTGTGGCAAACTCCAGCAGGACTCTCACTGGCTGTGCAGTGACCCTGAGCAGGTGTCTGTCCCAGGCGGAGGCGGGGACTTTTCCCTTAGCAGGAAAGTGTCTGGACACTGCACAGAGTTTCATCCCCAGGGCCCAGACTCTGCTGTGCATACTGGAGACAGCTGCGGAAAGTCCTCAGGTGAGAAGCCAGGCTTGAGAGACTGACACGTGACCTTGGTCAGGCAGTGACCAGCTCTGAAACCTGGGCCAGGCAGTTGATATGGCGTATCTTTTATTTTTTTAATCCTAAAACTGTCCTGAGAAATAAGTAGGTTTATGAGCTTTTTTGTTTTTTGAGACAGGGTCTCGCTTTGTAGTTCAGACTGGCCCTGAGCTCACTGTGTAGCCAGGGAAGCCTCAAACTCAGCAGTCCTCCTGCCTCTGCCTCCCGAGGGCTGGGATTACAGGTGTGAGCCACCATGCCTGGCAGTGGTATGAAGTACTGATTGCTGGTGGGCATGAGCCACCATGCCCGGTATTGTATGTGGTTACCAGGGATCGAACCAGGGACCTAGCGCTTGCTAAGTGGGTGCTGGAACCACTGAGCTAAATCTCTGGCCCAGTATATGAGCATTTTGCAGATAACGAGGTGGCAGTTTAGGGAGTTTAGGTTGTTTTGAAACTCTGTATTTTCATAGCCTTAAAAACAATAGAGGATCCTCTGACGCTTTTTTTGATGGGGGTTCTGTTAGTCTCTAGTGATCACATTAGAGAAAAACCCCACTAAAGGTTGGAAAGTGCTTATTAATGCATACAAAGGTAACAACATACTATATACATACAGTTTAGATAGAAGAATGGCACCGTTTCCACACTTGCAAATCTCTTCAAGTTGAAT